>VXAY01002893.1:140652-175608 GCA_013399855.1 Oxyruncus cristatus
AAAAAAAAGAAGAAGAAAAAAAATTGTTTGCAAAGTATTCTGTAGTTGGTCTTTGCTCTTTGAACTTCTCTCGCTTCCTGGAATTTTTATTTATCGAAACTTATTACCCACTCCTTAGTAACAGAACCAAGAAAAACAGAACTCCAGGAAAAAGAGAATAAGATTGTTATGTGACAATAGACTTGTCAACTTGAAAACAGAAAACATTATTCTTTTTTCCATCTAGACTATCCTCTCTATCTCCTGAGAAAAAAAATCTGAAATAACTAAAAAAAAAAAAAAAAAAAAAAAAAAGAGCAGCTTTTAAATTCAACATTTTCACATCATTTGCCACAGTGGTTTTTAGTATTGCTTGCTTTACTGCTGATCTTTTTATGTTGCTTTCAAACAGGACATTACTAAAAGAAATAATTTCAATCAGATTCAAAACGTGTATCTTAAGAGAGATGAGAAAGACTTAAATGTTAGACTACAGAATGACTTTGTTCAGGCTGCAGGTAAATGACAAGACCCTGCTGTGAGATGAAGGTAAGAGAACAGAACATAAGAAACTACTGGAACTGGAAACAACAGACATTTTCTGATACACAAACAACAAAATGAAAACAACACACTTCACTGATAAATCCATTTGTTGTTTATCTGAGAAGCACTAGTAATTTAGTCATAAGTGTGTCTAGATACATATTAACTTTTGAAGTTTGCTCACTATAATAAATAAGTCTCCCTTAAGGTCTACTCAGAGTAGCATGCTTATATATGTTACTATAATAGATGGTTTTCACCTGCTGGAAAAATACCGTTCAGTATAAATTTCAGTATGTTACTCAAAAAAACCCCTACACTATTCAAGTAAGAACAAAGTCAGGGTATTTGTCATATTTTCAATGACCAACTGTTTTCATTTCTGCAGGGTGCATCACTGTAATAGCACAAATTATTTGCTCAAAATATCTTTCCTACAATAGTGCAATCATAGGCAGGGAGTGCATAAACGGCCCTCATTTCAACTGCCTATTGTGTACATATGCTCCAAGTTGCTGAAATCAGCATAAAGTACTAACACCCAAGGTTTACTCAGCACATGCACACAGACTTCTGCACAATAGAAGGAAATATGTTCAGTGACAGCCAATCAAGCATTCTTCTGAACTGATCTGAATTGTACACAAACCAAGTAGGCCCAATGAAGGAATCATCTAATATACCCCGCTGAGTAAAAAGCTTATCTGAGGTGGATTTAAAATCCTTTTTATTGCAAATCAAGAGTAGCTGGTTGTATTGTTTGCTTACCACTACAGCATGAAGAAGAGACTGGACTGCAAAGAAAGCCAGCTACCAGCAGTAAAATGAACCTAGGTAAACAATATCCTACATAATCAGCTGCTTAATGTCATGTGCAATGTTGGCTAAAGCAGACTTGATTGCTCACTAACTTGTGGCTTTCTAGTAGCTCCTTTGCTGGATGAAAGGTAACAAAACTGCAGATTTAAAAAACAACCAACCAAACAAAACAACCCACCCAAACATAAAAAACCAAACAAAACCCCCAAAAACAAAAGAAAAAAGTTTGGCATTTTTTAACTACAGTCATTTTTCAAAAAGATAGATTATTTTTTTCCTATCAAAAAACCTACTATTGTATTTATATTATTATTCATACCAATTAATTATATCATGTAAAGCAATTTCTTTAGCTGAATCTGGGCATAGATTAAAACAACTCAAGAAATATACCCATTTGGCCATCTCTTGACTGTATCAAAAATCTGATAGCAGTAATTGGGATGAAAGCACTATATACAAACACATGTAACAAAAATTCAGGTTGGCACAGAAATCTATATACAGTCTTTATGCTACCAATCAATCTCCACAATATGATGATACACTTTTTTGAGTCTAGAACCAAAAAAGATCTCTAGATGCCTAGAACCTGGCACAAATACAGTGCAAAATAACCATAACTATAGGATAATCAGTCCTAAGGCCCAAGGACCAAATTTTTGTGTCACTGGGCTCTGAAAGAAGGAAAAAAAAGAGAGTAAAAGCAAAACCAAGTGTCCACAGAAAGCCTGCCTGCTGTTTAAGAGAAGTTTATCCAAGATGATGAGCCAAGGTTGGAGGCAAAACTCAATGAACTGAATCTACATGTCTTTCTCTTGCAAGGTCACAAGTATATCAATATCAGTTTTTCCCATTAGGATGCAGCAGCCAGACATAAAGAGATACAACTAGGAGGATGACTGCACAGAATTCAATATATTAACAATTGCTTTAACAAAAGGAAGGAAAAATTATGCCCACTAAAAAAAATATTCACGGAGGTGTGCACAGGGGTTGGAATGGGGGCAAAAAAGTAACAAGGATAGCATAACTAAAGAAAGAAGAGAGAAATCTCATTTATCATTTATACTAAGTATCAGTGGGATGTTGTACAGAAATACGTAAGTCCACTAGATCAGTTATTAGTTGTCCAAGTTCACTACCTCAGTTATATTAAATAAACAGCTTTACATAGGGTGACTTTTACACTAACAAGCACAAATTTTAAATGCTTATTTATTCTAAAAGTTATCTTAATGAATCTTATCCCTCTATACCACCTCACTGTTTATTAGTTCAGTCCTTCTCACAGAAAGAAGAGAGTTCTACTTTTCCTAAAGAAAAGAAACCAAACACATTGAAATAGACAATTAGTGTAATTTTATCAGAATTTTCTGAGGTTTGGGTGGAGGAGACACCTCACATGTTTTTCACATACTTAGAATCACAGAATCATTTAGGTTGGAAAAGACCTCTAAGATCATCAAGCCTGACTGTCAGCTCAGTACTACTGTGTTCACCCCTAAAACACATCGACGTTACTTCTGAAGGCTTCCAGGGATGCTGATTCCACCACTTCCCTTGGCTGCCTCTTCCAATGCTTGACAACCCTTTCTGTGAAGAAACTTTTCATAGTATACAATCTAAACCTCCCCTAGTGCGACTTGAGGCCATTTTCTTTTCTCCAGGCTAAACACCCCCAGTTCCCTCAGCTACTCCTCATCAGACTTGTGCTTCAGACTCTTCACCAGCTGTTCCCTTCTCCGGACACACTCCAGCACCCCAATGTTCTTCTTGTAGTGAGGGGCCCAAAACTGAACACAGGATTTGAGGTGCGGCCTCACCAGGGCCGAGTACAGGGGAGCGATGACACTTACTTACCTACATGCATTTTCCTTAAAGAAACAATGGATTATCTAGTAATTAAAAATGTTTTAAAAAACAAAATACACACACACTTGAACTGATATATTCTGAAAAAAAAAAAAAATTTGTATAATACTACAGCATTTTACTTCTTATGACAAATTACCTTCATGTTTTAATCCACAATCTTTGTGCTGTTCTGCCAGCTGTTGTTCACTTTTCTTGCAAATATAACATCTGAAAACAAAAATACCATTCAGTTCCTGAAAAAAACCACTATTATTCATTTCACCTTTTTTGTTTTACCCATCCCCCCGCCACAAGATGCAGTACAGTACTGACAACCCTGATGTGGCATGAATCATTATAGCCCTGCAGGCTTACACAGTACTTAAGTACAGTGCTGAAGATTACTGGATGCCAGAGATAACAGCAGCAGAGAGCCATAGGACCACATAGGTTGAAAGGGACCTCTGATGTGACCCAAACGTCTGCTCCAAGTTGGTCTTATAGGATCAAGAAATTCAGTGTCTTACTCAGTCAAGTTTTGAGGATCTGCAAGGGTAAAGTCCACAGACCTCTGGGCACCTTTTTCCAATATTTGACTGCGGTAACAGTGAAAGACACTGACATACTAGAAACAAGTCCATCTCAAAAGAGCTGAGTGCAGGGGAAGAATCACTCCTCACCTGTTGACTTCTCTTTTGCTCAGAAAGCTCATTACAAGGTTGGCTTTCCTTGCTGCAAGGACATGCTGCTAACTCAGGTACAGATGTTGTCCACCAGGATCCCAAAGTTCTTTTTGGCAAAGCTGCCTACCAGCCAGTCAGTGCCCAGTAAGTACTGCTGCATGGGACTGTTCCACCCCAGGTACAGGTGTCTCCTGAACTTCAGGAGGTTCCTATCAGCCATTTCTTCAGCCTGCCAAGGTCCCTTGGAATAGCCGCCCTGACTTTCAACATAAACCACTCCTCCCAATTTGGTATCATCCATAAAACTGCTGAGAGCACACTTTCTGAAACTGTCCCAGTCATTAATAAAGACATTGCACAATATTAGCCCCAGTATTGATCCCAAAGGGACACCATTAGTAACTGGCTGTCAGCAGGACTTGGTATTCACAGCTTTTCTGGTAGTCTAGCCAGTTTATCACCCACCCACTTACCTAGTCCACACCTCATCAATTTGGTTTTAAGAATACTACAGGAAACAGGACCAAAGGTCTTGCTAAAGACTTGCTGAAGTCAAGGTTTGTAACATCCACTGTTTTCCGTTCATCCATGGTCTTGGGGACCCGTATGGCCTGAGGGCAGACTACATCAGTGAAAAGTGGAGTAAAGGAGTAATTTTGCAGCCTTTTCCATATATCTTATCACTAGGTTCCTCATACCACTAAGAAGCAGGCACACAATTCCTTTAGCCTTTTGTTATAATTGGTATACTTGGTGTACTTAAATAATCCCTTTATATCCCTCCCTGATTTCAACTCCACCTGAGCTTTGGCTTTCTCAATTTCATTTCTGCATGTTTAAGCAATGTCTTTTGTGTTCTTCCAAAGTAACCCATTCCACTCTCACCTTCTCTTTACTACTCAGTTTGTTGCTCATCCACGTTACTTTCCTATCGTGCTTATTCAAGTTTCTACATATCAGAATGGATTATTCTTGTGCTTTGAGAAGGTACTAACTAAATCCTGTGTGCCTCTTTGTCCTCCAGGGTAGTCTCCAAAAAAATCTTACCAAGATTCCCAAACAAACCAAAATCTGCTTTCCTAAAGTTCAGGGCTGCAGTTCTAGTTTTTGTCTTGCTTGCTTCTCTCAGGATTTAAAACTCTACCATCTCACAGTCACCACTGCAAAAACTTCCCTCAGCCATCACAACTCCACTTTTTATTTTCTGAACAAGACCAGCAGAGCAGTTCTCCCAGCAAGCCTGTCCATCTCCTGCATGATCAATGTCATTACCACACTCCAGGATTCTCCTAAATTGCTTGTGCCCAGCCCTATTGCCCTTCCAGCAGTTATCAGGATGTATAAAATTCCCTGGGAGGCACCAGGCACTCTTTATTCCCTTACTGAGATCTGGATGACAGCTTTCTCCGTCTGGAGCTTCCCCTCGATCTGATGGATCAGGATAGTTGCTCCAGCTAATACTGGAGACTGTGATCTGTAGCACGTCACAGCACTAGCACAGCAGTCTCATCAGGTTCCATGTCGTTTCTGGACAAAGTTTCTGGCTCCTCTGTATCCTGCTGTGCTGTTGGCTGCTGCGACAACGACTTTATCTCTGATAGTTAAATTCATATATATAGAAGAAGAAATACTAGTGCATAAATTCAAGCATGTGAAAGCAAAGAGAAAGGAAGGAACACTGGGAGATTAAGGTAGGCCCCCTGACTGAAGAAACAAGTGAAGAACATCACACAGAATTTATAGAGCATCATAGTAGCTGTATAAATGTGCTGATTCCTGAGAGGACTTGTCCTCAGGACAAGCCATGACAGCTGTTATCATGGTATTAAAACAACTGCTAAAATTGCCAGAACCAATTACAATATGAACACTTGAGAATTTTTGAATTATTATTTCCATTTGTAGAAGCTATGAGGCATCCAGACTTCTAATTTCTTAACACAGTATAGTACCCTCAGCATCTTGTAACTGAGTCCTGTGCTGTTATACTTTGCTTCACTTAAAATTGAGGGAGAAGAACCAGCTAACAAAATTTTATTATATTTTTGTTTAATGACCTGGTAAAATGAGGTGTTCTTTTTAATGAGTCAATACTTTTTTTATAAGCTTGTCTCTTTCAAATCAAGTATTTTGATATTAAAAACAACACTTCTGTGACCTCCATTTATGTACAGACCTTTTAAAACAGTTCACGCCAAATATCCAGAGATAAACATTAGCCTACCCTGTTCTGCAGCTATCTTTATCTCGTGGAGATCCCAGGGTGTGTTTTGCTGGTTGATAAGCAATTGTTCCTTCATAATAATGATGAGAAAGAAAAGTCTTGAAGCCTAAAACAACAAAGGTATTATGCAGTGTATTATAAATCCACATTGCAAACATCTCTGCATACATTTCTTGATTGCTCCTTTCTTTCCTACTCTAAGGACTGCAAAACAATAGTTGCCCTCTTCAGACTCAGAGCTCTTTGTCTTATGATGTTTTAGACTGTAAAGAACAAGGAAATACCACACCACCACCCCAACTTTTTAACATTTGCTAAAAGTGCCATTAACTTCATTTGACATCTTTAAAAGCCAATTAAAAAATGTAGTCACAGCTGAATCTTAAAACTGGCCTACACTAAAATTCTCTTCATGCATCTTCTTTCAATAACACAAGATAAATCAAAGGAGGCAAAAAAAAATTTTCATTAGCATAGGATTTATCCAAATATTGGCTAACAAGGCGAAATCATTCATCTCTCTCCTCTATAATCAGTGCTAGACGAAGGGCAAAATTAAAAATTCATTCCATCAGCTGAATGTCTGAGACAGAGGAGTGCCTATCTCCCTCTAAGTGACTAAAAGGAAAGTCCAAATGATTAGGACACCAAAGTTACTACTTTTTAGGCAGCTATCACTAGGTGGCACATATTCAACACAACTTTAATGAACCCACTTGTCAATGTTAACCCCAAAGTTACAGAGCTTTGTATGATGTGATCCGATGTACATGGTACTAAAGGGAGTTTAAAATCAGCTTTAGCCTGTTTGGAGAAAATAAATAAACTGCTCCAATATGTTTACATGCTGACAAAATGACAATTACACAAGTTACCTGAGTAGTCGTATCTCATCGGACCCATCCACCGCTTCTTTTCACTATCTTTTAATATATCTCCATAAAAACCATAACCCAGCAAGGATACAGAGTATTTCAAAAACGTGTTGTTGTGATGTACAGAAGAGACATCCAGAGGTTGACAGTCACCTATGAAGATTAGAAGTGCAAGGTTCTACTGACATTTTATTTGCAACTGCAAACGTGATCGTAAATTTAACATTGCAAAATCTTTAAAAATAAAAATATATGTTGTATTTGTCATAATATATGTGTCACATATGCATGTATTTCTTATATATGCAGAAAAGGAAAAATAATTTTTAAATTAATACTAATTTAATCTCATACTTTAAAAAGCATTAAGCACTAAGTGAGAAGAAAGGGCTCAGTGTGCTAAAAATATATAATGAAGAATTTACACTCATTTACCCTGTAGCAGTAGGAGGGATAGAGTCATAGAACCATTCAGATTGGAAAAGACCTTCAAGGTCATCAAGTACAACTAAGTTAACCCAGCACTGCCAACTCTACCACTAAACCATGTCTCTAAGTGGCACATCTACACGTCTTCTAAAGACCTCCAAGGATGATGACTCAGCCAATTCCACTCTGTATCAATGCTTGACAACCCTTTCCCTAAGCAGATCGATGCAGTATCTTCTGTACATCTACTGGATACTACTTAAACCTCTATGTCATACTATCAGAGGATAATTCAAGCTAGAAGGGGCTTTAGGAGGTTTCTCATCAAACCTCCCACTCAGAGCAGGTTCAGCTGTGAGGTCAGATCAGGTTACTCAGGGATTATCCAGTCTTGAAAATCCCTACAAACAAGGGGTACACCACTTCTCTGATGTCCTCATAGTGTAAGCTTTGGAGTGGTGGGCGTTGGGCTGGGGGATGTACAGGGGGGTGGAGGGGGTGTTGTTGCTTTGCTTATTTGGTATTGTGGTGTTTGGGTTTTTCCCTTTTGCAGGGAGGTTGGACCAAATGACCCACTGCGGTTCCCTTTCAACCTGACCCATTCTGTAATTCTGTGATTTAATAACTAAAATACTATGATATACTAAAGGCACTCTCTCTCCAGTCCTAGTCCAACGGCCTCAACTCTACAGATGCTGAGCAGAGTCAGCCATAGGTTAGTAAGAGAAGCACATGTGTAAACCTTGGCAACACCAGATCCTAAAACTGCAACTGTTAAACACTCACTAACACGGGATAATGAACTAATTGCCATTTGGAAATTCTCTCCTTTACGCTTACATATCCTCGTTAAAACTGAAGAGCACCTTGCATAATTTTTCAAATTCAGTATTAAGAACTGGTGACTATGTTTCTTCAGTATGTGGCAGACAGGATGGACATCACAAATCACAGTGCACTGAATATGCCAAGCTGTCTCTTCTAGCCCCTGTGCAGTTATGGCATTCCATTACCAGGGGACTTTGAGAGTGGCAATGTCAGCATCCCTGCTTATGACAACATGCTCACAGAGCATTTTTTGAAGAGTAGTTTTCTTCCCTCTTTCCTCCTCAAAAATATGACTTACAGATGGTAAAAAATGGAAATTATCAGCTAATTCTAGTCAGGCAGAAGCCATACTTCTAACTTGGCATGGGAACATTGAATTGCACAGGACAATTGGACGACCAAGACAAAAATATTCAAGTGCACGTGCACTTGAATAGCTTTCTCTAAGACAGATATACATATCTAGAAAGATACAGCCCGACAAATGATACTGCTTAATGCATTTTACTATTTTCAAAAGAGTGCCATAATGCAGGAAAACTTTAGCACCAGACAAAGCTTCAGAATGTTATAATCCCTTGAAAACAATGAGTTACTACAGAGAAAGCAATTAATTTTAACCTCTTGTATTCCACATCAGAGACTTAAATCCTAGACAAAAACTTCATATTTCAACTCAGCCATTATGTTCAAACTATATTTCACACAAATATAGAAAGAATTAAATGAAATTAGTATTTTGGGCTATTTTCATCATTTTCATAACAAAAGAGCAAACTGTGACCACCCACCAACAATAATATGAAGAGCTGATGTTACTGGATCAGAAATGCCAACAGTTGAATAGCATATGCAATCTGTTGATCCTGAAAAACAAAAAACTAGAGATCAATTTGTATCTTTGCAAAACAAGTATTATGAGCATGGTCCTCCAAAATAAAAGCATTATGTTCCTTTGGTTTGCCCCTTTCTATTTTACAGAACAAAGTAAATGCAGGGATACAAATATTTAAGTTGTAACATTTTCTCCCCAATGAGTAAAAGTTATTTCTCTCCATACAAATAACAAACATTTTCACAATATACGCAATAAATATATAGCAGTTAGTGAAGGGAAGTAAGTTATTTTACATGGAAAATTTCAGGATTATATTGTAGCTTTTACATCAATTAAGGCAGGCATACACTGATTCTCCTTTGTTTATGATTTCTTGCTCATTGAGATCTCATGAAAAGAAGAGAGGTTGACTGGTCTCCTGTTTTTTGTGGTACTGATCTAAATTCCAGGTTGTCAACATCCTCTCCTCCTTGGTCTAAAACCAGAAACTTCTGCCCAGTTCTATTATTTGAAAATTAGTAAATACTTGCTTTCAGGAATTAGTTTCTAGATAGGGGAGCAAAATGGATAGAGATGTACCTTTACAGTCTTGATGCAAAATACCTACAAGAAGAAAGGGGGGAAGCTTTAGGTTTCACCTATGTGCTGTTTAGAAATGGACAATTCTCCCTAAGCCCTATAAAAAACAAGAGCCTAATGTAGGGATCTTGTTTCTACTCTGCAGCAGGGACTTGGAAGTCAGGTCCAGACATACAGAACCATATTTGTTGCAGCTCCTAACTCCAAATTTGTCTTATATTTTCTCCCATCACTTTCATGAAATTCAATTCCATCAAAGTCAAGGCTAGATACCTGAAAAGAAAAACTTACTTCATTCACATAACATGTTCTCAGATTTGTTACCAATTAGCTGAAGAGCAGCTCAAATACAGAGTACCTTAGTTCTGAGGCCTAACCAAATTGAAATAGAAACTAAAACTGGAGGAACGAGCAATCAGTATTTAAAAGCCCCTTTTGGTTCTTTTTCACTTCAAAACCAGTCAGGGTATATGCAGTCAAGAATAGGAGCAACAAAAATCCTTTTCCCTCCAATTCGCTTCTCAAAATGGACAACACTTCCCCTGCCTATGAACGGCACAACAGAAGCTTCTACCAAGTAAACACAGTGCAGAAATCTGCCACAGTGAACAAGAAGTGGCTCCCTGAGCCAATTAAAGAGAATTTAAATATAACAGAACTGCAGAACAAAAGACACAGCGTGACTAAATAAATCTCTCACTACAAGGCTAAGGTTCAAGATGGTGCAAGTGTACCATTACAGGAATATGCCATTACATAGGAAACAGGACTACAATTTCACTCAGTGTCATAATAGACAAGGTACACAGATGATGATCTCCTGTCACATTTAAAGTTTTATAGCAAAAAATATTAAGTAGCATTTGGAAACTAAAGCTATGCTTTACTGCCAAATTTTTCAGTTTCATTTTGCCTCCTACACTGGTGAATTTCAATTAGGCAGAAATAAAATTCTCACTACTTTTGAAAAGAAAAACAAACAAAAAAAATTAGCCTCTGAGAGATCTGACCAGAACTTTTACTGCTGAATGTACAAGCTTAACACTTCATCCAACCTTTCTCATTTCTTCCAGATCTGTGCGCATTCTGCTCCTAGAATTACCTTAATCGCATTTGTCTTGATGCAAACAGAGCTTTCAAGTACTATTACACTACAGGTGGGAGGAGAAGAGGGTAATTCATGAAAACTATATTTCAACACCAGAGGCTTATCTCCCTGTGATTTTCTGTAGTCAATTAAAAGCTGATTCATCTGTTTGGCAATTACATAGAACTTATTTTCACTTCTATTCATTAACTAGCAAGGAAAGGCTAAAATTAAAACTGAAGTCTGAAATTAATTTTGAGATTCTAAAATGTGAGACTGGGGAAGACATCAACAGTTTTTACCAAGTGTCAAATCATCCCTCTTCCTCAGGCATGGCAGTGTAGTATCAACTACAAACAGTAAAAGTTGTTTTTCTCTCTCAGAGCTGGTATTATGGAGCAACAAAACCAGTGACATACTTCCATGGAGGTAAGTATGGCATTCCTTACATACCTGCCAAGAGAACAGAACGTCACACCTAGCATGAACCTAATGGACTAGCTTAAAGGTCACAAAAATGTTCATGATGACTAAGGATTTGAATCTTTTTAAATACTTCTTATCCAAACAGGAATTCTAGACCATTAGGTGGCTCTTCAACAGATGTGGAATCTACAGCTGCTGAAACAGCACTCAGAAGAGATGCACACACAAACCCCACCAAAATCCGGCTTATTTCATCAGTATAAGTCTAATATGAAAAACAGGATTAGAATGCAAATACAGCTTTAATAATATTACTTGATTAATAGTTTAGGATCACCAGAGCACACAGTTTGGGCAAGAAGTTTCCACAGAGCATGACTCTTGGCTAATGTAAGGCGGTGGCTGGTTTATGCTCCGGTTAAACCAACAGAAAAACTCTGCCATACCCTGCCAGCTTTTCTTTGGGGATTTTTAATGGCAACAGCCTGAGTGAAGGAAAATAAAAGAGGTTTTTATGGATTGCACAGAACTACATGCAAATGTGAAGAAAGTAGTTGGGTTGCTTCCTAACTGGGCCTTACTTCACTTAAAAAAAATCTTCAGTATAGAAACTAATTTTTGCATTGGTATGCTAGTAGAGAAGAAAATCAGCATGCAAAGGAATGATTAAGTTTCAGGTTAAGATGCTTATATGTAGCTATATGTGTGCCTATAACACTGCAGACAAGAAATAGGTCAGAGCCTCCATTTCAGTCAAGGACATCTTGTCAGGAATAGCTGATGGCAGCTTAAGCTTGATTCACACACAGGCCCCACTGGGAGGGCCTTAGGAAGCAGGACATCTGCATGTGACAGGCAGATGTAACAGCAGCTCAACAGGCTCCACTGACCCTATTGACCAGAACCCCCCTGGCTGTAACATGAGTTCAGATGTCCATCTCCCTTGCAGACACCCAATGCAAACATGAAAATTTGAGTCTCAAGTTCCTAAAATGCCACCATCCACCAGTGTTCAAGTGCTGCAGATTACTCTGCTTGACTTCCAGCTGCTACTCTAGTATGATAATTGTCTTGCATAGGGCTAGTACATTTCAAGGATGGTGGTACCTTACCACCATATGTAGGTAGTGGAAATCTGAATTCTCCCAGCTAAAGAAAGCTCTCATCCCAGGTATTTTGGTATTATGAGCTTACTGAAAACATGAAGCCTGACCAAATCTGACAGAGTTCAACCAGCATTTGGATGATACTCTCAGGCACATGGCGTGACTCGGGGATGGTCCTGTGCAGGGCCAGGAGTTGGACTCAATGATCCTTGTGGATCCCTTCCAACCCAGCACATTCTGTGATTCTGTGAAGTATGCAGAGGGCACATCAACTTGTCTTTGTTACAAGTAAAATTATTTGGAATTCCTTGAAGTCTGTTTATTATTAGAAGGTATCTTACAGCCATATAGTTGTTATACAAGCCATTTCTTCTACGTTCTTTCCCTCCCCAAATATGAGAAATGTGATTTTTTCCTGTAAATACGTTTAGTAATTTAAAAGTTATCAAGGAAATCCTCCCTTTCAATTAATCACAAGGAGGAATGATCAAGATATGTTATTAAACAGCATGTACTCCCCATAAAACGTTTTTGCTAAAGCAGTATTTAAGAAAGCAAAGTGATGGACTGCACCACACAGAATGTAGTACAGCTAAATCACCAGATTTCCCCTTTACATGTGAATATTGCTGGATATTTGTGAGTAAACAAGTCATGCAGACACGTGCTCAGACACCAAGTCACAAGCTTTAAATTGGTCATAGAACTACAAAAGTGGTTTTCCTCGTTGTATGGGAGAGTTCATGCCATTGATTTTGTGGACTAACAAAAAAAAAAAGTCAAAGTGCTAGAATTAATCATCTGAAATATCATTAGACTACTAACTTACAACTACGTTTTCTTAAACCAAAACACACACATGGTGTGGGTGATAAATATTTATTTTCATGCTTTTATTGATGGAAAATGAAACAAGTTACAAACAACTGGAAGTACTAAACTAAGCAGGTGACAGAAACAAGTCAGCTAGATGCTGATCCTATGGAAAACAGTGAATTTAATAAAGTAACAGAAATACTTTTAGAGCTCATAAGCATTGCTCCATGTGAGATACTCTTGACAAGGGCAGGTGCTCCCACAGCATACACAGAATCCTCAGACAAACTAGTATGAGAACAAGATTCTGTACTGAAAACGGGAAGAACAGAAACTTCAGTGGGGTTCCCATATATAAGCAGTATTTTTGTGAAGTCACAGACAAAATGTCAGGTGAGTCACACTAATGACAGAGTAACCACACATTCTTGGATCAAACAGCATTTAGTATTTTGAAAAAAATCTGGAGAGTGACTTTTCTGGGAAGTGAATTTTAAATGACAAGGATTTGGCACATTCAAAAATAAGGAGAGAAGCTACTGTGACAGGGACAGATGAATGGCCTGGGCTTACACTCATATTCCTACTCAAAGTTTTATACACCTTACTTTCTGCATCCAGAGAAATCAAGTTTAACATCTGAAGAATGACAGACTGGCTTAAAAAGAGAGTTCGGAAGGATTTTGGTCTGGGATTTCTTGACAGATAATCACTTTAGCCTAAGTTCAGTAACACAGTAAAACAAAAATGGATTAATCCAATAATGGCAAATCTAAGAGATGAAATTAATATCACAGGAATAAGTAATCTTGACTTAGTTGTCTCCACAGCAGGCCCACTATATTAAATGCAGTATTTAGCTCTAAGACTGCCATTTCAAGTAGTATAATGGGTTTAAAATGCTGAAGGAGGAACATAAAATATTGCACTTCAGATTACAAAGATACACTGACCTATGAAATGAGATGCTAACTAAACAGCAAAGACCATTAAATATTACAAATGTAACTCAGAAGACTGTGGATGTATTACTTGGAGTCATTAAAAAAAAAAGATAGCTTTTATTGCTATGCTATAACACATTTTTCAAGAGAATTTTTACACTCTAGATGACAGCAGTATGAGTCCAGTCAGGCTTCATCATTTGACTTGAATCTGTTTTTTAGGTTTTTGAATGATCCTCCACCATTTTTCTACACTACCTTCAAACAGAAAGCCTGTGCCATCTTTAGCATCCTTAACTTCTACAGCTACACATCAACATGTTGATTATAATCATACTGCGTGCTTCAATTCTACACATTACAGAGTTGACCACCAAAAAAAAATGACAGTGGTCTGGACACACTAGAAGCCTAACATCACTGTAGTTATTAACTCATGTTTACACTTTATTCAATCTTCCCTACTGCTTGGAAGAATTTTCCCCCTATCCCCAGGGTAGGTTGCAGATTTGGTTTTTGGAATAAATGCAATAGTATTATGTCACAGCACAGCATAAAGTGGGATTTTTTTTCTACCTGCTAAGATCATTAGAGTATTTAATCTAGTAAATTCTTTTTAACAAAAGAGTCCTCTGACAGCAGCTGACAGCTTTGTCCTCCTATTCTATGCCAAGTTTAATAAGAACAACAAATTACTTTGGCTTACTCCAGAGGATAATAGCTGCAATACTAAAACATTTGGATGAAACCTCAGCGTCACATCCTGTAACAGAAATGATTTGCCGTTTTCAAGTTCCATGGAGATATACTACTACTCTGAATGCAGTAAGACTCCAACGCTGAACGTGCCTTTAAGGCTAGGAAAAAATAACTCGCTTTTAAGGCTGGGAGGAAGAAATAACTAAACAGAGGTTTTCATAGGTGTGCTACAGCTTTAACGTACTCTTAACAGCCAATCCGCTTACAACAGCAATCAGTCAATTTACACTGCCAGATTTGAAGAATGGCTGCAACTAAGCAAAATTCAGAAGTCGAAACTGCTATTTGAGTAGAAGTCTTTTATTTATATCAATAAAAACAAACTATTTCATAAAGGTGTTCCATAAAGCATAAGAAATCATGGTATTTTTCAACCATAAGTCATGCTAGGAAAAAAGACTGCCTGGAAACAGACACATCTGTTCAAGAAAAAAAAGGAGCCAAGCAGGGACTTCCTCCAGGAAGTTAGAACCATGATATAGAAGTAACATTCAGCATTGAAAAAAAGAGCCCACACAATGGAATTCTGCTATGAAACAAAGCTAATTACTCAAACCCAGTCATACAGATAAGCGTGTTTTAGCATTAAATCTTTTTAATTTATAATTTCAAACCTTCGTACAGCTAAATTGACAGTCTCTGAGCAAAGACTGAATTGAGTGTTTGCTTGAATACAGAAACTGTTTAATCACAACCACAAGCCACAACCTGCCATGTTTCTCTTAACACAGCTTGACATCAGGAACTAAATGATAAAAAAGGCAAAAACACTGATCCAGTGTCACCTTAGCTTACTCAGTGATGACACAAGCCAGGGCTATCTCCATATATCAGAAGACACACAGAGCTTTAGATCTTAATCTCTAAACTATGGATAGTGTTTGTTTTCAATATCTATTAATGAGCTCTTAGGATTTTTAAATAAAGGTTAGGTTATAAAGACCTAGAAAGAACATAATGGATGAAGTTTTTCTAGATGGGTGATTTATATTTCATTATTACTTTTGGTTTGCTGTATTTCAGGACTATGAGGTCCTGAAAATAATCATGTAAGCAAAAAACCTTTAGTTCAAAAAATTTTTCCCAAATAAGAAAAAGGAAGAAAAGAACACTTCAAATTCTCTCTTTATGAATTTTGTTACACAAACTGACTTTAATACAAAGCTTTAACAAGTAAAATCAGGATATACTTAAATATGGTAATTCTGTTACAGAACCCTTAATGTGCTAGCTAACAAGGAGAGTGCAAAACCATAAGGGGATATTCACATTGCAACTTTTAGACACCTAACATTTATTGTACTGCAATCAGAAAAAATTAAGCTTCTTCCAGTTCAGATCATTTGGATTTGTAAGGTGTAAGGAGCATAACATTAGTCACCTAAAGCTACTTAATTTGGTGTATTTTTACAACCTGTGCTAAATTTTCTCAGAAAACTTTATTTTAATTCTAATCAGACACTCAAATGTTTATTTCATATCCCAGTTCTTTATTTCAAAGCTCAAGCATCAGACAAGAAAAAGAGAACAGCATAAAAAAGACACTGAACTGTCCATCTCTCTCTCTAAAGAAATCTCAAAATTACAAATAAATAGTTGTTAAATAGTTGCAACACTCAGTCCAGGAAGAGAGAGTCATCTTGTAAGTCCCCTTTCGAAGGAACCTTTGAGGACCAAATGAGCAGGGTGAGGTAACACCCGGGACACCAGATGTAAAACAGCAAGACTGATCCAAAGAGTACCTTCATTATCAATAAAAATAATAATAATAAAATCACTAAAGACCTCCATTTGAAGAATGAGTTCTCTCAAATGACAGTAGTCAGGATGGCCTGAAAAAGAGGCTGACATGGAGAACTGTGAATGTATAGCACCTCTGAAAATGGGCAGAAACTGCAACTTGGTCTGGAAACTGTTCCTCAGCTGTAGTTGCCCTATAATTACTGTGATAACAAATGGAGGAAAAGGGAGAGAAGAAATCTTAGCATTTGTTTGGAGTTCACCAGATCAGTGTGAGGTTCTTATTACGATTCTAACTAAATTTCTGGAGCATTTTGAACTGGAAAAATATTATCAGGTTTATCTGTTCAGTAAATTCCACTCATTAATGTGTTCAGAAGAGTACTACTGTTGACATTTTAGCTCATATTAGCACACAAAAAGCCACAAAAAAAAGAAGTAAATTAACTCTGAAGTTATACACCAAGATTTGATTTCATTTACAAAATACTCTTCCTAAATAAAATTGTACGTGATCAGTAATTATAACTGGATACAAACAGCTTTAGTTACGTGCCTTTATGGAATATCATTGCTCACATCTTGTACTTAGGCCTAAATTCAAGAAGTTATGAATAAGAAAAAATGTCAAGAATTAATGAATAAATTAAACTGAAAGTTAACCCCTTCTTACCAGCAGGAATTATGCCAATCCTTATATTGCACTGGACTAACGATGCTTTGGGATTATTTTGGTCTATGCCAGAGTCCTTCTGAATTCTTCCAATGAGACCATGCATCACTTCACTGAACATGCCGTCCCCACCAACACAAACAACACTGCCAGGAAACACAAATTAGAATGCACACTAACAGTCAATAAACAACACAGCAAGTGTTCTACTTAGGGCATGCACTGGGCACATAAAATAAGTTGTTCTATTCTCCTCCTCCATTTTTACAGAATATAGTAACCCACAGTCAATTGGCAATTAACAAAAAGCAGAAAAAAAATTTCAAGCTACACAACTGCAAATGCATCTAGACATATCTGTAATGTTAGGAAAAAATGTTGGAATGCAACCTACAAAAATCTTTATCCTCTACTGCTGTGTGCAGACAAGACAAATATCAGTGGAAATTCACTATACAATAAAACACTGAACAGGACTGTACATACAGCTTTCTAAGTACACAAAATGGAAATAGAGTACCTTTGCTAAAAAGGGAAAAGTTAATATTTGCCACTTCTGGCAAAAGTATATTTTACACAGTTTAATAGTGATATACATTATATGAAAGTCAAAAAGCAGAAGTGCATGCCTGCATGCTCTTTTGAACATGCTGAGAATCCATCAAACAGACAGAAGTCATGTATATCTACATAACCATTCATGAAATGAAACAGAGTTCTGAATGTTACCAGATGCAAAACTTTGTTTTGCAAATTTAATTCAGGTCAGAGCTGGTGCAGCAGCTACACAGATCCTCAAAATGTTAAAGCTCAGCAGAGAGTCCACAGCCAAGCAAATACTAGGAAGTAAAAGACTATTTTACAGCACTATACATTTCACCAACAATAATCAAATGCACACCCTGAACTCTAAAAGCGTCAACATTCTTTAACTGAAAAACTAATTTAAATACACTTTAAAGGAACACATGAGAAACCCAGTTACATATGTGTAGAAGTCCCTAGAATACAAGTTTAGGAATGTTTACTGTTATCTACAGCAATAATTTCCAACTCAAACTACTACTCTTTTATATCGTCAGCAACAGATATTGCAGAATTAGCACTTATTTCATAGGACAAGTTAATTTATCTAATTTTTAAGTATACATAATTTAAATGTAGTTATTATATCTTCAGCAGAAGGAAAGCTTGAAAAAGCCAGTCATTTTTTTTTTTCATTAATGGAGAGGACAGTCTTAAAAACATACAGTGTCCAACTCTAAGTCAAGATGTAGGAGACTGGGAGAGAAGGCATAAAAGGTTATTTCTTTTCCATTTTTATAATTTTTTTTCTCTTCCAATAGCCTAACTACATTATTCCTCAACTTTAGGTTGTCTTATCTTTCTCTGCAGACTCAAAAAAAGAAGTTAAGAGGCCAAAAATTTCCAGGTCAGTTCAAGGTCAATGTTGTCTCAGTATAACTTGCTCAAAGCCCCATCCAACCTGGCCTTGAACACTTCCAGGGATTGGGCATCCACAACTTCTCTGAGCACTATACCAGTGCCTTACCACCCTCACAGTAAAAAATTTCTTCCTTATACCTAATCTAAACCTGCCCTCCTTCAGTTTAAAACCATTACCCTTTGTCCTATCACTACATGCCCCTGTGAAATGTACTTCTCCAGCCTTCTTGTAAGCCTCCTATAGGTATTGGAAGGTGCTCTAAGGTCTCCCCAGAACCTTCTCTTCTCCAGGCTGAACAACCCCAGCTCTCTCAACCTGTCTTCATGGCAGAGGTGCTCCAGCCCTGTGATCACCTTCTAGAACAAATACTATATCCAGGCTCAGACGTGACATTTATATGAATGTCTATACCTATCAAGGGTAAATATTGATGAAGAGCTTCACATATGCAATAACAGCATGACCAAATCCATTGCAAACATCAGATGACCAACGTACAAGTCACACATGTGCAAACTGCATGTGTGAAGGCTCCTAGTGAAGAAAATCTGAGATAGCTTTTTACTTTTTGGCATAGACTAGCATTTCACTTTTTTTGAGAGATGACAACAGTAAATGACCTATGCTAGAGTACTTCAGGAGAAGCTAGCCCACAAGACAAATGAGTTTTAAAAGATGTATGGTCCCTTTTAATCTCATCCATTCCGTGAACTAACTCAAAAACTAAGTTCTACAAAGGCTTGTGCAACAAGGCATACGGATAAGGAACCACAGTGATACATTTCACTTATTTTAAACATGGCTTTTACCTGCACAATATTACAGCATGCTCTGATTGTTCCTCACAATGATGTACAACAATCCACTATATTGTAATCAAGTGAATATTTTAAGTAACTGTGCTTAGAGAGAGGCTGTTCTGTCACTGAGCTATTAGGTCAGTACACTCACCGTAAGAAATTGTTATAAGGCGAACTAGGAAGAACAAACAGGAAACATGTGCAAGAGTTTTAAATAAACTGCCTCAAGTAAAAACATCCGAACAGAAGGGATTATCATTAAGAATCCTGTATCTAGTTGCAGAATTCCATTTATGGCTTTGCCTAACAGGGAATCTGGAGACTAAATGCAGAAATTCATCACTGAATGAAGGGGAAGACATTTATCAGAACCAATCTAAGAGGACAGCTGAATGATAATTAGAGGTAGGAATACAAAGAATATTTTCCTGTAAGTGAGAAAAGTCAGCCAAACTTCAAGAAACACATACATTTATGTGGTTCAACCATTTTTTAAATCTTCCAGTTGACCACGTGACTTGTTATTTAAAAAGCAGGTTTAGTAAAAGATCTCCTTCCTAGCATCACTGTTGACCACAGAGAAAGACTTGTACATGATGGACAAAAATCAAACAAGCTGCAGTTCCCAAGCCAACTGCCATTCAGGCCCAGCCTGGGAATAGAAGAAGTATAAGATCCAAAAAAAATGCAATTCTCTGGCCTATTAGTTTATCTTGGCATGTTAGAGAGGGAAAACCAAAAAAAAACCCCAACAAAGTAAAAAATTTAAAAATTCTACAATACAAGACCTTGCATCTGCCAAAATCACTTCAGATACCACCACAATTGGTCACTGCCACTTGTTTTAAAAAACAACTTCCTAGGACTGGACTGGGGCTCATCTGCCTCCTTTTCTGCTCTGTATTGGAATTTCACCAACCATCAGTATATTTATCTCAAATCACAAGTCAAATGAAAAGGGAAAACCTTAACTAACTAGTTTTTTATGGGAAGGTCTCCCCTTCCTGCGCTTCTGAAAAATTAAGAAAAATCCCAGTATAGACAAAACTGCTTATTTAAAGTCAACTCATTTTAAAGCAGGTGAAGTCTGGGAGCATCATGCCTTTACTCGATATATACGATGTATACAGATCTGCTCCCTTAGCAAAACTACTCTGAAAAGACAGAATGTATTTTATTTTTGCAACTTACCAGTTTAAACGTACCTGTCAACAGGCACAAGATACTATTTTAAAATACTGTAGTTACCAGAGTTTATCTGCGTAGGTTCTGCATACGTGATTTCCCAGACATGTACCTTATATCATGTTATGAACTGGAAACTGAAATGACTACCTTGTTTATTAAAATATTCTGCTTTTATAGCAGATTTAATAATGGAATGCAAGATAACCATTCAGTCAGCTCCTCTTAAAATAGTAACTCCACAACAGAACAAATGCAAATAAAGTCAAATGATGTAGCCATTATTTAACAGCCACACAGAGCAAGAGGAAGTACCTGAAATATTTCTAAACAGTCCATGTTTTTTTACACACAGGCTGAATGCCACTGGTGCAGTCTTCTGAACTCCTGTGTATGTCAAGATCACAAAACATTTCAGGGTAGTTTTTGAGCTATCACAGAATGCTCAACTAAGCAGAATTAATCTTACATTCATCTTTTGAACACAAATCTCATGCCAACATTGTTATATTATGCTTGAATATATTGTGTGTTGAACAAGTTAACTGAAACAGTTTAGTTTTCTTTTGATACTCCTAAATGGGGATCTCCTACTGAAAGAAACAGCCCCAGGACTTTCAGTTGATACAATAAATGTATCAGCAATGAAGGCTACCATTTTAAATTAGAGACAAGAACAGCCACATTACATATCAGCTTTAAAAGAATTAAAAAAAAGGCAAGTGAAGTTACTTACCCATCATATTTATAAATATTAACTTCAAATAAATTGTCCTTAGCATGGTTAGCATGTTCAGTTACTGTGAAGAAATAAACACATTAAAATTTACTATTAAAAATCCTACCATAAAATAATTTATAATATACAATTGTAAAAGTTAATTAATTAATAATCACATTTCTATTACCAATGTGACCATAAAACAGCCTGTCCATAAGATTAGTAAATTTGCAGATGACACCAAGCTGGGGGGGAGTGTTGATCTGCTGGAAGGCAGGAGTGCTCTGCAGAGGGATCTGGACAGACTGGAGAGCTGGGCTGATTCCAACGGGATGAGGTTCAACAAGGCCAAGTGCCGGGTCCTGCACTTTGGCCACAACAACACCCTGCAGCGTTACAGGCTGGGCACAGAGTGGCTGGAAAGCAGCCAGGCAGAAAGGGATCTGGGGGTGCTGATTGACAGGAAGCTGAACATGAGCCAGCAGTGTGCCCAGGTGGCCAAGAAGGCCAATGGCATCCTGGCCTGTATCAGGAACAGTGTGGCCAGCAGGAACAGGGAGGTGATTCTGCCCCTGTACTCGGCGCTGGTGAGGCCACACCTGGAGTATTGTGTCCAGTTCTGGGCCCCTCAGTTCAGGAAGGATATTGAGNAAAAATCCTACCATAAAATAATTTATAATATACAATTGTAAAAGTTAATTAATTAATAATCACATTTCTATTACCAATGTGACCATAAAACAGCCTGTCCATAAGATGTATTTCAAAAGATTTTGCCAGGGAAGGAATTGAAAGAGGCATGAACTGCAGTACATATGGAAAGAATATTTCATTAAAAATTGTGCAAATGAACATTTGGTTTTAACAGTGAAACTGAAAAAGAGAAGAAAGGCAGTATTTTTTAAATTAGGAGCTCAAATAACTCAGAAGCACCAGAAGTTTTAGTTTAGTAAGCAGAAGGTTGCAATTATTTGGCTACCTATGCTTTAATCAGGAAACATTCTCTACCACTTTGTTTCATTTCCTCAGTAAGAAAAGGTAATAACAGAAAGAACTTTAGCTATTCAAGGACGTTTTAAAGGGTTTGTATTGTGTTTATTAAGAAATTAAAGCATTAATTACTCACTAACAACATCAGTGGATATAGAAGCCAAACTGAAGAGTGGGGCAACTTTCTGCTCATAAATCCTCTTCCCTTGCCTTTTTCCACCATAGGGATTAATATACACAAGCAACTGCTTTGGTCTAGACTCTGCAGTAAGAAAAAATATATACTGCTTTTGTACACAAAAACCCCAAAGAGGCATCCATACAAACCCAAACCTATTAATATCAAAGTGATCACAGCATTAAAGACTTAAAACTTTTTATTAACTGATAATTCTTTCAACAAAGAGCTATAAAACCCTGCTTCATCTCTCCTCTTTATTATACTGAGGATACTGACAGTACTGAACAATTGTTAATAAGACAGCAGGAGGTAAAATTCAGAATCATTTCTTCTGACTGCATATCTCACATTCTTATGCATCATTCTTGTAGTACCTTCCCACCACGTTAGTAAAACGAATTAATTAGTATCCCAGCACACAATGCTAGAAGGACAGCAATATGAAAGGCACTTGCAACTGAAGCATACGTAGAAATACTTTTACATTGTTTAAACTATCCTCCTGCTTTAATAACATAGTTAAAATGCATTTCCTTTCTGTGATCAAGTCACAATAAGAATACCTCACAAAATTACGTGCTGCACAGCAAGTGCTTGCCCTACAGTGTAACCCCTTCCCCCTCCTGAGAACACCTTTGATATTACTACCTCAAGATTTTCCAAATTATTATGGATTTACATTGGTAATAGCAATAAAAACAACTATTACACTTCATTACTATTTTGTATATCTGTTAATACAGCTTGCTGCACCTAGAGAACCTTCCTTTTTATGGAACAGAAAAAAAACTTATAACATGCATACTTCCTCAAATGGCATTCTAAATTATTATTATTTTAAAAGTATATCAGAATTGTTAGATCAGCACACTTCTACAACAAGTTCACCCAAGCTAGACATTTTGAACAGTTTAAATCTGCCACAAGCTCAAGGCACTATTCACCCTCTCTGAGAAGGTGTTCCCTTTTCTGAAATTGTTTTTTACCAATAAAATGAACAATTGCACTCAAATGGAGTTGGCTGCTCAGGCCACACTTCTCACAGGTGTATTGAATGGATGCACAAGCCTCGTTTTTTGAAAAAGACAGATACCTTGTGTAACATATGCAAAACAAAACCACTGAGAAGCATCTTCCTGTTGCCTGTTGATAACAGTTTTTGTTGAATATCCATTTTTATTCAGTGAGCCTTAAGTACTTGCTTGAGTCACATTGTAGGTGTACTTGCATCCAGTCCCTTCTCCAGCTCTGTATCTCAGACGGACCTCAGACTTATGCTATAGGTAGCTCATCTCCAGCCCTGTCTCCAGCTCCAGCTGTTCCACTCTGGCCTCCCTGGATGGACCCAATTACTTTACCTCACCTGGGCTGTAAATCAGACCTGGTTTTATCCCCATCCCAGTTCTTCCCACACTGCTCAGATACAGTGGGACTGCACCCTGGTCAGCAAGGGCACCACCTGTGCTATGGCCATCCTTGACCTCCTTTCTCTCATGGAGTGACTCTGCTCCTGCTGCCCACTGACATCTGTCAAGGTATCTCTTTCAGGAATAACTCCTGCAAAACTACTTTTAACCTTCAAGATGTCCAAGAGTCTCAAAAATTATTAATGGGAACTCCTACTACATAAGGCACATTTTGTTGATGCGAGAGTCTGGAAAGGTGAAACACACGCAAAAAGCCACCCATAAATCCTACAACTGCTACGATCCCTGTCCTCAAATCCCTGCGCTTATATCTGCCCTTTACTTTCTCCAAAGCTACAATCACTTAAAGCCTCTGCTAAGCTTGTAATGCGTCGCTATGTTGTGAAAATAATTTATAGCTGGGCAAAATTATATGACACCTATAGTCCTATTAAACACTCACTACAAGTTAGTGAATATGCAAAATAGAAAAGCAGCGATAAGGAGACACTTCAACTCTTGACTCCCTCAATTTTTGAGCATAAGTTGCTCTTAAGGGTTCAAAAAAGCAGATATATCAAAATTATATTGATTGATGTACAAGCCTGCAAAATGATAGTGCAAATGTTCACAGTTTATTCAAACTTACTCTGCATTTCAAGTAATTCTTTCAGCGCCTGTATCCACTGATTACATAAGTGCTCATCAACACACCAAAAAGTCACATCACTGCACCGCCAGCGGTGATTTCGGGCTTTCTTCACATAATACACTATTTAAATTTAAAAAAGGGAAAAAAAAAACCCCAAAGAGGCATGATGAGACAGTTCCATGAAATGAAAAATGCATTTCAGAAAGATAACCTTTGGAAAAAAGTGGCAATTAATCTCTACTAAACACTTCTGCAAATGACAGAAGCATTCAGAGTGTGAACAGGACATTCGTAAAAAGTCCAAATGAAACCATAAATGAAAACACTTGCTGAGGTCATTGCCTTATAACAGACATCCAAATATCGACTTCTTTTTCATCCAAATACAAGCCATTTTTCATAAACTTATTACAAAAGTTCACCGAGCTTATATATTTTATCTGTCTTAAAGTCTGCAATATCTGCATAATATAAAATGCCACAAGCTTAAGAAGATAAGCCAGACTGACAACAGCTCTCATGTAACTAACAGGATGAATTTAATTTCATAAAGCTGAAATTTGAGAAAAAAATATTTAGAGTTGTCTTATGCAGTAAGAACTAGGCTGGTGAGACAAATATCTCCAATTACTCTTATTGGAGGACTAAATGTGAGGAAAATACAACATAAAATTTTGGCATGGGAGCCATCATATTTGCCCCATCTTTGCAGCACAGAAGTCACCACTCTTTTCCCAACACAAACCAGACATTTATTTCAAGCACTTTGTTTTAAAAAATGCAGTCAATAATACAAAGAACCTTCTCATGCACAAATTCTGATGGTAGGGATAATTTTAAAAAGCCCAAACATTCAGGACTCATTTTTTTCAGCCTCTCTTGATGTTCTAGTCAAGTAATAGAAAGCAAGTGTCCTGCTGCATAATCATTCAGCAGCAGAAACACAAGACATGAGTTTGAACTTCAATTAATAATTAAAAACAGTATGTGTTCTTAAAGGAAGTGTTTTATTTTCCAAAATAAGGACCTTTAAATGTAAACTGACAGTTTTTTTCAGGGTGTTTTTTTTTTTTTTTTTTTTTTTGTGGGGCTTTTGCTTGCATTTATTTTGGTCCCTTTTTTTTTTTTTTTCCCATTGGTGGGGAGAGGGGTTGTTTCATTGGGTATTTTTAAACATAATATTTTTGTAAAAAAAAAAATCTGCGGACTCATTTTGAGTCTGCCTTAAAGTATCTTAAGCAAAGTAACTAGCACAAGCATTGTTATTTGCCTTACCTGTGAAAGCATGTAGCTTTGTCATTTTTTGCCATTTGCCAATGTTACGCTGTTTCTTGTTAAGTTCATGTTCTTCTACAGAAATGATCTCAGAGATTGGTACAAAACAGTTTTCTGTGGGAACACAAGGTCTTACATATTAACACCTTCAAACAGCACCCAAATGATTATTTCTACACCTAATATGATATAGGCATATGATTAGGGCAGCTGCTCAGTAAGCACAACCAAGAGCATAATTAGAAATTTTCTGAATATTTTCGATTTTCTTTTGCCTTTAGTCAAAGCACATAATCTATAAGCACCTCTGAACTACCCCTAATTTCTCAGAAAATTCGGTATTTTGTGTATAAAAATATTTTTGCATGAAGGCAAAATCCAGCAATGCTGATTTCAGAGTAATGAAATTTCTGCTTCAGTGAGGCCTCGTCCAGATAGTTGACAGTAAATAACACAAGCTATTTCAAAGAATGTGCAACTAAATCTAGTGCAGAGACTACAGAGGCTATTTGTTATTCTCAAGTACATAGCTGGCGTATGAAAGAAAGGCATTAATAAAAATTCTTAATGTTTTAAATCCCACCAAGCTTTTAAACTTCTGAACCTACTAACAAGAAAATTTTAGACATTATGTTTATGGAGTGTTAAATATATTGCCCTGGTATCAACTTCAAAACTCTTGTTTTTCAGCATTGAAGGCTTCTTGCTCTTAGACTACGAAAGAATTTCCTCCATCCTCACTCTATTTTCTCTTATAGTTCCTGGACACCCTCTCAGACTTCTTAACTCCTGTCAAATTGAGGATTTTGCCTCATTTTCATTACTGATTTCAACACTGCTCTGCTTTCACCTCATCTCAAAAAAAGAGTGGAATTGAAAACGCATGCTTTTTATTTTTACACAAGCAAATGCTCTCTGTATATAAACACATGTAAAAAAGACATATTATTATGATAATATAGTCTTATGTAAGTAATCTCCTATATAACAATTACAATATACTTGTTTCTCTCATATATACATAGAGAACAATAGTGAGATATAAAGAGATACTAAACACCTAAAATACAGACACTACTACCATTGTTAATGGGGTTTATCCTACACTTCATTTTCCTCTACTTTGCAGAAGTACAATGGTAGAAGGAAGGAATGTAAAATCAGCAAAGTTTTCCTGACCTCTTCACAGTGATGACTACAATTGATTTGCCACTAGTTCAATTTTATTATTTCTTCCCTGTCCTATTTAGTTGTTTTAGTCAGAGTCATTACCTATTGTCATGTCTATTGACAAACCATGGACTACTCACGCAAGGGTTTTTTCCCCCCTCTTTACAGGTGTTTATCATTTGACATGACTCATGGTCATTTAGTGATTTTGTCTTCTCAGAGGGTTTTAGCATGACTCAAAGAAAATGTAGCCTTCAAACTTCACACTGAGGTCTTTTAGGAATTTGGCTGTATTTGAAAGTTTCAACTACTTAAAAACAGATTTCAGCTTATAATAATTGCATTTCCCATACTGAAGGCATGATAGGGAAGTGCAGCAGTCACAGAATGTCTTTATAAAGATCCAGAAGAAGAGATGAACTCTGAAATGTGTGATATATCATACACATGCACATGTAAGACTATATCAATTATCAACTATTGGATAGTAATAATTATTTTGCCTTTCTAACAGATATAGATCTGCTAAGGGATGTCAATACAATTATTCACCTATACATTTATCCAAGGAAAAAGAAATACTGAACAGAGACAGAACAATAAAGGAAAGGAAGCACATCCTTTATTCTTTGTTTTCCAAAGTTGCTTTTGCTTCTCATTTTACTACTGGCTATGGTTGTTGCATTTATCAAGACTGCACTTAGGTGACAATCTATTTATTACTGCTCAAAGACAGGCTACAAAAATTTATAAACCACATTGAGATCAAAATTTAAATGACAATGCTTTAATGAACATTTTGGGAAACAGTTCTCTTAGTGGATACTTACTAGCAAGTATGCTGGGAGCAGCAACTGAAGTCATTGTTTTATTAAACATTTTTTTTATACAATAAAGCTGTCCCACTGCACAGATAGCTAATGGATTTAAAAGCACTTCCAAATCTTTATCACTGAAAGCATTTCTTTGGAGTATATATTTTAGCACATATTACATAGCTTATATTAAAATCCTAGACCTTAAAACCACTTCTAAACTCTCCTAATTCTTCAGATGTGTTCTCCTTCTGACAGTTGCATGACTGGAAGTTTTGATTTTCCAGCAAATCTCTTCACAGATGTGGCAAAAGAAGCAAAGAGTAAATACTTTAGTTATATATGTAAATTTTTTTAATCTTAATGCTCCAGAGTTACATATCTGAAAAAACAGATTCCTGAAAAAAAAAGGGAAAAAACCCCCACCAAACAAAAAGTGAAGCACAGTGATCTCATCTTCCCTCTGTGTATCTTTGGGTTTGGTGAAAGTCTAAGAAGTTTTGGTTCTATGAATACCAACTTTGCTGATTATACCCCTCAGTACTACTTAGCACCATAAAGCATCAAGCAACTCCACTGCCCTGAGAGCAACCTCCAATCTGGAGGCAGTCAAAACCACACACTACTGATCACAGTAATTGCAGAAGGCCAGAAAGATGCAAAGCCTTCTTAAACAAAATGTGTTATTCAGAACATTCCCTATAACTTACAAAAACAAAACTAAATGCAGTGACACTTGTGTTTTAATAGAATTCAAGAATTTCTATCAGTCCAAATACGACTATCACTATTCAACCTGCTGTTACACACAACATTATTTAAACATGTAGCAAACCAACTATTTAGTTCCACCCTTCCCTCTTTTCCCCAGAAGGAAGAATGTGAAGGAATCAAATAGAGACCTTCAGTACAAGCAGCACAGTCCTGTCCTTAAAACCACAATGCCCTCATCTTCCATTCAGTCACCGAAACCCACCCCATAAAAATAAGTAGAAGGTCTATCCCACCCTCTTTTGAGAGTTCAACAAGGTTGACATATGTACTAGTTATAGTCCTTTCCCACACTTACTCCTGTAGCATTTACTCTATTATCAAGTAGCATGAGCCATTTATTTCACTGACATAGCATAAAGGTGTTTACTCAAAGGCCTTCACCCTTCTGCAGTTCTCACAAAACGCAGAAAATCTTATTGCCACATTAACAAAACAAACACACACAAAGAAGGGTGCTTACAGCAGCACTACCAGTTCCACATTAATGAAAAAACGTTTAAACATTGGCTCAGACCATACCAATCAAAGAATTTTACTTGGCTCAATCTAATATACTGAACCAAGTAGCACACAACAGTTTCTAGAGAAAATTCCAGGCAAAATACTGTGATGTAGATTCAAGAGACTGGGGTTTGAGTTCAGAAACACTGAAAAACTTAACAATTTTCTTAAGCTTAGTCTCAAAAATCTTCACATATTTATGTTTTCATGCCTCATCTTGTTAAAGGTCTAGCATACTAGAGACAAAAGAGTTGACCTTACTAGAGACAGAGAGTTGAAGCAGGATGAAGGGACATGGCAAAAAAAAAAAAAAACACCAAAAAAACAACACAAACAAAACACCAAAAATAACAAAACCAAACAAAACAACCCCAATGAAAACACACAATGAACAGGTGACAGTCTTCTCAGCACTCTGGTTGTGCCAGTCATTACTCATTCTGGGTCACAGCGCTCTTAATCTTAACAGACATTCTTCCTAAGAGCAAACTGAAAAATCAGCAATATACTGGGGTAGATGCACAATACTTTTCCCTTACCTCAAGCCAGTGGGAGAGGGTGAAAAAACACACAGAAAAAACCCAAGGTAGGCAGGCACACTAACAGTGGGCTTTCTTTGTGGAAAATGTGCCCAGAAGTTGTGAAGTGTGTTTTTTCTGTGTTAAGAAAGGCTTTTTGGTGCGTCATTGCTGTCTGCCACTCCCACAGAACACTTCCTGAGTTTATAAGCAAACTCACTCAGAACCTCAGTCAAGACTTGTTCATTCATGACAGCCAAGCATGCGTCCTACAGGCCAAATTCCTCCCTCAGAAATGTGTTAGCTCAAAGCAACACAGACATGTGAACAAGCATAAAAACATCGCTTATCACAGCATTTGGTTTATTCTTAAAATTCATTTGAGGCCCATGGATGCAGTAGCATTCAGAATTAATTTAAACTATTAATATGTTCTCGTGACTTAAAAAAGGAAAAAGCAGGAATGTAGGTTTAAAGAAAAAGTATTTTTTCAGTCACTCTGAAAACTAATTTGCTGTTAAGATACCACGTGAAGAGTTAAGTTTTAAGGTTTAAGCTTTGCCTTCACCTAAAAGCAAGGAAACAGGAATGTTTTCTATCAGAAGGTACACTGCATTATACCAATCATGCAGTACAGAAAGCTGTGTTGAATAAACACCAGTATAAGAGAAGGTGGGTTATTGAACAGAATTACAGACAATTCACATCCTAAGAGAGGAGGAAGAAAAAAGGCATCATGACTAAATGATTTAATTCAAAACTGTGGCATAGTCACAGAAACATCCAAAGACCATGATTTCATTACATACAGCCATGTATAAGGAAACTGGCTTCTTTTATTTTAAAGTAAATCTTCGAGTACTTTGTAAACAGATAGACCAGTTTCTACTATGATCACATTGCTACTTCACATGAATCTGAATCAAAGCACAGCAATTTGAACTTGGGTCAATTTGCATATTTACACTGTACTATTGAATGTCCTTCCATTGTCTTTCTTTTATTTCCAAATTAAATCTTTTCCACTGAACTATGAATATTTCAGTGATAAGGCAGGCAATGAGACACCCTTATTCACCTTAAGGGGAACAAAAAAAAAACCACCAAAGAGGTGTATGCTAAAAACCGGGCATTGTCTAACCTAGCGTGCATCTATATTTGAATAATGTATCTTCCAGAAGATGACACATTCCAAAGAAACAATGGCTACTAGAGCAATTATTCCCCACATCCTACCTGCTCCATGCAGTTGCGGAATTGTGTCTAGAAAAACATGGATCACATTTCTACACATGCCCTTTGCCAACTGGGAATGACTGATGAAAAATGACCTTGACTAAGGATGTGCCAACACAGTACAGTGGCAGGTGCTGGGCAGACCTTGTTTCCAGGCAGGCCCACCCTATGCCATCTCAGTACCATGTTTATCAAACTGAGAATTCTTTGGAATCCACATCATAGTGGCATCAGTCTTGTGAACAACTAATATGGAGGTTTCCTCAGGCAGTTGTTTTGGAAGAGACACCCAGAGGAGAATTCTGAAGGGAGAAACGCAGAGGTTAAAAGAAAGCGCACACAGTAAGTGAATGCATACAGTTCAGGGTCTATTTTGGTCATCCCCTTCACGTTGGTACTTCAGAAATTCAAAAAAAAAAATCCCAGAAAAATGACAGGAGAATTTCATTTTGCCTTCGTAACGCCCTAGTACCAGGCACGATAAAATCCTAGCCAATGCTTCTAAAATACCTGTAAGAATATATGGACAATATATAATCTGCTGTGAATTTGGTACAAAAAGTGTTATGTGTTACTTGAGAAAAACCTGATTGTGCCACCAACATAAGGAAATAATAATTTATCTGACTAGCTTTGCATACACTATTCATCATTAATAACTAAATCTCACAGAGAAATGTTGAAAAATAATGTTCTTCAGAACATTTTAGGATGAAGGCATGCCTGGGAATAAAGATGCATAACTAAAAGTAACAGAGAAATGCATGAAAATTTTCAAGTAAAACTTTTCCATCCAAGTTCAAACACGTCTAACCATCAAAGAACAGGAAATGGGAACCTCTTCCCACTGAAGACAGAACTTGAAACTATGACGATGATAAACAAGGTCTAACAGTAGGAAATAAACTGTATTTAGGAATTTACCATAACTTGAACAAACATTTAATGTTTTTGCTATTGTTGGTATCTTCTCAGTGATAGCATTAAAAATAATTCTCCTGAATTAATGTTTCTTTCTTCTGTCTTTTGACAGAATGGGATTTAAATATATATATGTAAATATCATTGTACAGAGATGAGAAAACACAAGAATCTTCCCATATTCTGTTAAACTATATTTTCCTTGACAACAGGACCAAGTCTCTGTTGCTTCCTACCTGTTCTTGATTTGGATGCAACAGGGAAAGGTAAATATTTCAACACTTCTACAATACATCTAACTATAGCCATAGTTCTGTACCTGTCAAAGTAGGAAAACCTTGAAAAAATATATACCAAACAATATTTAATTATATAGCTAAACTCAAGACAGTAATAAATGCTCAGAAAATAGGCAGCCTTGAGTTTTTACAGTTTGAAGACAACTGCTTCACTGTAATAACTACCTATTAAACAAGAAATATAGTGCTTTTATACTGCATAATTTAGTCTGTATTTAGATACAATGCACAGTAGTCACGTAGTCAAAGGCTAAATGGTAGAAAGACACCAATCTTGGTCAAGCAACTCCTCTGAAATTATATGCTTCTAACTAACCACCTTCCATATTATTAAGTTTATTTATATACTGTCATGTATGTTGCTCATATTTCCAAAATAATTGAAGAGAACACAATGAATCATCCCAGGTCTTAAAAGAGTTTAGAGACAACAGAGCAGCAATAATACAAGACTGTGATGGTATTAAAGCACAAGCACAGGCAAGACATGAATTAATCATGGAGTTAAGAAGAGAAGGTACATTATCTATTGTATTGTTCTCTACATAAATTGTACCTGTGCTTCCAGAACACTTAGGCATTTCTTTTTCTTCTCCCACCATCTCTTTTCTCTTCTGATTTCACATCAAGTTTTCCAAAATCTTTTAAACAGCTACGCTACAGGACAGCAGTGACACTCAGTAACCACACTTGCCTCCTAAGGAATCTCCAGCTGGGTACTGCTTCAGAAATTGCCTCAGAAAGAGTCCAATTTACTATATCCCACTCTCCTTCCACCACTCCCAGCATTCTGGCATCCACTGGGAACATGCTTCAGGACAGGCTCATACTCAGTTTGGCCTACCAGGAGCAAGTCAGGAAAACTTACAACTTAAAAAGTTGTAAAAACTCACAGCTGTTAGCAGCTGTAAATTTCAGAGTGCTAGTGAGGGAGCTGGTGTGATTCCGTGGCACTCTTGCTTGGTCTAAAGGAAGGCACCATACAGCAGAATGCAGCTCCTCTTGAACTTGCTCTGTCCTACAGATCAGTCAACTACTAGCTTTGCAAAGGCATTTTTAGAAGGATTTTACACAATTCAACTGAATTATCTCCAAAGGAGGGGCTATTTTACCTCGTGGAACCAATTATTCCAAAAGGCTTTGAAACTTTGTATTTTAAATTTAAGAGCAAGGTACCTCTCTCTAGATTAATTTTATTCCATTTTGAAAAGTATACAGCTTATTTTTCACACCAATATATTTAACTCAGCAGAATTAAAGAATCAAATTGTCTTTAAAGTCTTAAGTTCATTTAGCTGAACACCTGAAGAAACTTCATGAATTTTCAAATACTTTTTTCATCAGTACTGCTGATAAAAACTAGATTATGTCAAACTATTCAAACAATAGCAGGTGAAGCATAACAAACTCTATTTTTATATTATAAATAAGAAGGGTTGTACTTAAAACACAACAATTCTCAATTATGTAAACGGTAACACCAAATTCTTAAAATTCTTCTTGAGTCCTCCTTCTCCTTTTTCCCCTCACCTTCTTGAGCAAAGCCTCTGGCCAATAAGATACTATGATAAAATCAGAAAAAGATTTAACAAAGGTACATGGTAAGAAGGGAACAATTACTTAAGTTTGGAGACTTGCCTGGGACTGGAAACATCTATATTCAAACTTTTCTCAGATAAAACTTCTAGTCTGTCTTTCTATTATTAGTTTCTCTCTGTCTCAGTTCCTCCAACCTCTAAAATGAGGATGACAGATGTTTTCAACTCTACTACAGCAGCTGCTGTAAAAAAAAAAAGACATTACGCATTTTCAGATGTTCACATACCATGTTAATAAAGCTATATTAACAATGGGAATAATTACTATATAAAAACCCCAAAGACCCTGAAAAAATACCATTTAAAGTATAGTAGAAAGTTCGATATACAGACATTTTCAGAAGTTAACCTCAATTTTTTTCAGGGATTTCCATCAGTAACTTCTCACACTGGTAGTTTTGTACATAGGAATTATTCTAATTGCACACGAGGGAAACTAGAAACAGCTTTGTTACCACGTTACAAACTATTAGCCTACACCAAATCTTTTCAAACCAGTAAATTGCGAAAGTTAAACTTTCTTTGGAAATTTTTCATTAAGTCCTTTAGAAAGCGAAAAGTTGCAAAAAAAGCTCAGTTAAAAAAAAAAAAAACCAAACAACAAAACCCAAAAAACCGAACAGTATTTGCCTGAAACACTCCATGAAAGTGCTTTTTAACCATAAGTCATGTAAGTTTAAAAACCAAAACTCCTTTTAAGGTTCTCTAAGTCTATTATGTCCTGCTACGACTAATTTAAATCCATTACAGGCTACACGCTTCGATCTATTCGCAGCGCCAAGAACAGTGGGGTTCAGCCGCGCAAATGTGTGCTTAGCTCAGCCCGCCGCAGGGACAGGTGTCCCCCTCTGTCCCCCTGGGCCGTCCGAGACACGCTCGGCACAGATGCTCGGACGGGCTGCTCCGGGACACGCTCGCAGGGGCTGCGGCTGAGCGTGAGCAGCTTTCGGCTTTGTTTCGGAAGGCACAGCCCGATTCAGCGGTCGATTCGCTCAGCACAAGCGGCTGGCGCCGGGCACAGTCCCGGATCCGTCTCCCCGCTCCGAGCGCCCGGCCCGGCCCCGCGTGGGATCGGGGCACCCTCCGCCTGTGACTGCCGGACTCTGAACCCCGGAGACGCCGCCAAGTGGAGCGCAGGAAGCGCTCAGGCCGGCAGAGCGCTCCGGGTGCCCAACGCGCCCCGCGCCGCGGGACCCGTGTGAGCGCTGCCCGCAGGCCGCCCCCGCCGGCACCCGCGCCTGCAGTGTCCGCGGCGGCTG
>VXAY01002893.1:179000-241055 GCA_013399855.1 Oxyruncus cristatus
TTTTTTTAGTACTGTATGTTTTTCTTCCCTGATTCTAACAGACAAAGAATTTCTAAATGATGGCTGATTTGGTAGACCAAAGCACACACATGTCACTTGTTGTCTCACTACTTATTACCTAAGCCTTTAATTACCACTGAGGGGACATAACTGCAGATGCAGTGTTGCCAGTAAACTGCAGGATTTTTAGGCTAAAATTGTAGTGCTAAAGATGTCCCCTCACAGGGCTCCACCCTGAGAAATTACATGGTTGTAAAAGCACCTCACTTTATTCACAGGTCCAGAGAGGCCACAGGAAAGGTTGCAGTTAACTTGGGAACAATAATATGTTGTGTAACAAGTACAATTCACAATGTCAAATGGGAAGAATGCAGGAAGGTAACACAACTTACAAGGGTTATTGCTATGTTCCATTTACTACCTATGTAGCAAACAACACAATGCTTAAAGCCAAATTTCTCTTCTCAGTGTCTGATTTTATATCTCAAATGACAGCGGGGCATCTGTTACTCTTGAGGGAAGGAAGGGATGCCATCCAGAGGGACCTTGACAGCCTTGAGGAGTGGGCCCATGCAAACCTCATGAAGTTCAACAAGGAAAAGTGCAAGGTCGCATGCCAGGATCAAGGCAGTCACCAGTAGCAATACAGGATTGGGGACAAAGGGGTTGGGAGCAGCCCTGTGGAGAAGGACCTGAGGGTACTGGCACATGAAAAACTGGACATGACCTGACAATGCATTCTTGCAGCCCAGAAAGCCAACTGTATCCTGGGCTACTTCAAAAGAAGCGTGGCCAGCACGCTGCACCCCAGGAGATATTTTAACCTTGACTCTGCTCTTTTGAGACCCCATCTAAAGTGGTGAGACACTGGAACGGGTTGGTCAGAGAAGTTGTGGATGCCCCATCGCTAAACCTGTTCATGGACAGGTTTGATGGGGCTTTGAGCAACCTGGTGTAGTGGAAGGCATCCCTGCTCATGGCAGGAAACCGTTCTATGATTCTGAGATCTGTATAAGAAGTACTTACGTCTAGCAGCAATATGTTATACTAAACAGGATCGTTACATGATACTGCAGGCAGTCAATTAAGGAGCACTTCTGAGCAGGTACACCTTTTTTATCAACAGGAGCAGAGGTGTTGTTCAGCATGACCTGCATTACAAAAATATTGATTTAAATCATTACCAACTTGAGCTATCACTCTTCCAAATCTCTTCATTAGGATCCTGCAACTAATTCATTTTCCGTGGTGAAAATCAAACACGCCCTTGTAGTATTTCGGCAGAAGTAGAAAGTACCATGTATCCAACCTTATCTGAGAGAGTGAGTCTAAAGTGAAAACATGTAAAATATCTTAACCAAAGTGAAAGCTGGATAATACCCACACAAGTGTGCTGGAGACCAAAGAAGAATCATATTCCACCATATTTTTGCCACTCTACTCAGTTCTGTGTTGGATGCTTAGAAGAAATCACAGATTTGTACCAGGAACTCTGGAAAACACAGCTGGTCACAGACATGTGATGGAGCCCTTCAGCTGCAATGCCCTGTGCTTCCAAGGAGATGGCTCCAGGCTCAAGGCCTCCTTCATGTACCAAAGAACACCTGCAATTGTGCTCAGTCCCACTGCGGGAAGAGAAGGAAGTTCCAGATCAGTGAAGGTATTCCTGATATTGTCCCTTGAATATGTGTATGAGAGCCAGCTGGGTCTTGTCCAAATGACAAGTAGTGCAGAAGTGAAACTTTAATTCCATTGCTCAGGAATTTAAAACTGGAAACAAAATCTGGAAAGAATTTTTACTATACATACATACATACATATATATATTTATTATTATTATTATTACTGCCCACAGATAACTATGAAGTATTGCTTTTCTTCCACAGAAAAATGCCCCTAGAAAGTTTTTAGACAACCACTTGGGAATTATAAAAAAAATTTATCTCAGTTCATGTCAGGCAATTGAAGTACTTACTCATGGATCAAATAATTTTCTCAAGTACACACACATAAGCCCCATTAGAACAGTGTAAACACGCCCAAAGGCCAAATTTGGCAATTGAAATACTTTTGGAAAATGAAAACTAGCTGGCAAAGATAATAGAACAGAGGAAAATAATTAATTTTAAATATCAAAATACTGCTAATGTTCTAATTCCTTTTCTACTTATCAGCAAACAATGACTAAAGCATGAATAAAATATTCTCTGCTGATGGAAAGAATGACATCACCTTCTCTAGAAAAATACCTGAGCTATTTTAAAGCATTTTTATACTTTCATCATAAAAATTTAAATTGCATTTATTGTTGGAAATGATCTGGGGAAAAAAAAAAAGCAATTTTAAAGGCTTGTCAAAACCGATGATTGCAGCCCTTTATTCAATTGAGCCAAAAGGTATTTGAGAGAAAGTTGTTGATATACTGCAGGGTGTGGGAATGAATCCAGAGATACTTTGTTTTCTTGCAAAAGAAAATGTTACATGCTGTTCCTAGATCATGGAAGTTTACAAATTCTTTTTTCTTCCAGAACTCCTACCTACCTGTATATTCTCTGCATAAACTGCCTGTCACTGTGAAAAATAATGAGTGTTATTTGTTTCAAGCTGTTATAGCTGTGGCTCCCACCTAGAGATATACACAGAACTATTGATTTGTATTTCTTTGTTTAGGTCCTTATTCCTATTTAATTATTAGTCTCAACTGGAGTCCTGTAGGAGCTCTAAGACCCCCCTCTCAAATAACTGCATCCTTTTAAAAACCAATGAAATCAGAAAGTCCCTGTCTGACAGAATGATGATGCTCTCTGGCAATGTGCAACTTTGTTCTAAAGTTGAGAAATTGTTGTAATTAGTTGAAAAGGCCAAGAACCACTGAACTTCCTTCTTATTTTAAGAGACATATATAGAAACTTGAGATTTGTTATCTTTTTAATGGCCCTGTGTGTATGTGTGTATGTGTGTATGTGTGTAATGGCCTGTGGTACAGGATGTGTAAGGGGCTATAGAAGACATCTTTGCTCTGCTCCGGTAAGAAGGCTTGAATCGGTAAAGTTGGTCTTTCCCTGCAGTGCTTGTAGGCAAGGATAACTGAAGAGGCAGAGCTCATGTTCAAGACCATCTGAGGAACCTGGAGGTGCATTAAGTCCATGGAACCTGATGAGATGTATCCATGGGTCCTGAGGAAACTGGCAGAGGAAGTATCTAAATGACTATCCTTTGTGTTTGAGAAGTTGTGAGAGTTTGGTAAAATTTCCACTGACTGGAAAAGAGGAAACATAATCTCCTTTTTGAAAAAGACAAAAAGGGGAGACCTGGGGTACCACAAGCTGTCAGCCTGACTTCTGTGCCCTGCAAGTGGAAAATAAGGAGATGACTGGAGACAGCAAGGATGGACAAATTGTTCCTGACAAATTTAGTGGCCTTCTGTAGGGGGGTTGGGGGGGCAGTGTTGGTGGGTAAGAAAGGAGCAACTGATGCAATTTACCTTGACTTGTGCAAAGCATTTGACACTGACCTGCATAACATCCTTGGCTCTGAACTGGAGAGACATGGATTTCATGGATGGACCACTTGGTGAATAAGGAGCTAACTGGATAGTCTCCTGCAAAAATTTGTGGTCAACAACTTGATGTCCCAGTCTTTAGAAGTGACAAGTGACAATCCTCAGGGGTTGGTATCAGGACTGGCACTATTTAACACCTTTGTCAGCAACACTGACAGTGGGATTGAGTGCACCCTCAGCAAGTTTGCCAGTGACACTGAACTGTGTGGTGCGATCAACACACTGGAGGGAAGGGATGCCATCCATTGGGATATGCCTTGATAGACTTCATGATGTTGAACAAAGCCAAGTGCAAGGTCCTGCATGTGGGTCAGGACAATCCCAAGCACCAATGTGGACAAAGAATGGATTGGCAGAAGCCCTGAGGAGAAGGTCTTGGTGGTGCTGGTGGGTAAGAGGCTGAATGTGACCTGGCAATGTGCACTTGCTGCCCAGAAAGCCAAACGTGTCCTGGGCTGCATCAAAAGAAGGGTGACCAGCAGTCAAGGGAGGTGATTCTGCCCCTTTGCTCTGCTCTTGTGAAACCCCACCTGGAGTGCTGCATCCAGCTCTGAGGTCCCAAGCACAGGAAGGACGTGGACCTGTTGGAATGGGTCCAGAGCAGGTCCATGAAGATGATCACAGAGCTGGAGTACCACCTCTTCTAGACAGACTGATAGAGTTGGGATTGTTCAGGCTAGAGAAGAGAAGGATCCAGAGAGATCTTACAGCAGCCTTCCAGTACCTAAAGGTGTCCTACAAGAAAGCTGAAGAGGGACTTTTTACAGTGAGAGGACAAGAGGGAATGGTTTTAAACTGAAAGGTGGTATTTTTTGATTGAGTATTAGGAAGAAATTCTCTACTCTGAGGGTGGCAAGGCCTGGCACAGGCTGATCAGAGAACTGGATGTCCTCCTCTGCCTGGGACTGCTTAAGGCCAGGTTTCACGGGGCCTTGAGCAGCGTGGTGGCTGTCCCCAACCACCTCCCTATTTTCCACTTGCCTTAGCAGAGTTTCCAGGAGGATCCACTTCATGATCTTGCAGGGCACAGAAGTCAAACTGACAACCGGTAGTACCCCAGGTCTTCCTTTTTTGTCTTTTTAAAAAAGGAGATTATGTTTCCTCTTTTCCAGTCAGTGGGAACTTTACCAAACTGCCACAACTTCTCAAACATGAAGGATAGTCATTTAGATGCTTCCTCTGCCAGTTTCCTCAGGACCTATGGATGCATCTCATCAGGTTCCATGGACAAATAATCAACTAATGAAATATTTTGAAAATAAAACAATCTCTCACTGAAAAATATTATTTACTTCCTTCAGTTCTGGATAGCCTTATTGACAACACAGGAAGTAAATAGAAATACAGATAATCAGATTATCAACATAAGCAAATAAGCACATCCCCATTATGTATTATGACACTCCAGACCAACTATTATCTAATATATGCTTAGCTGGAATAATTAATCTAGCAGATAAAAACAGTACCTAGTACTTAGACAACCATGGAAGCATCTCTTTGTGCACCACCTATGGTCTTTATTATCTTAATACACTAAAATAGAATAAAATTTAAAAAATTATATGAACAGCAATGTCATCCACAAGAATCAGATCGCATCTTCATTTCCAAGTATCAGTGGACATATGTGTTAATAATTTGGAAAAGCATAAACAACACAGACATTGGAATGTATCTGTGAAGTTCTCAGCTCTGTATAGCTGTCAGAATTAAAACTCTAGCTGATACAGACTGAATCAGATGAAACATAAACTAACTCATATTATTTTAAATGATTTTTTTTTTTTCTTATCACCAAAGAAATGACACTGATGTACCATTTCTGACTTAAAACGTAATCATTCCTGTGATCACAGGTAAATTGAGCCCACTGAGAAGTTAGTGAAATGCCTAATCACCAGTTACTAAAAAAATCCTCCCACTTCCTATTCGACATTTGGAAGGTTCTTCAACACTTTCAACAATTATTCTCCTTTTGAACTTATCACCTATCAAATATACTATGAAACACAAACAATCACACCAACCTTCTTGGAAGATATGTACTTTTGGCAGGTTTATGCTTTTTTAATTACCTCTACAAGATTATGAATAATTGGTTAAAGAAGTCTGTCTTCTTAAAGGAGCAAGACAAATTCTAAGGCACAGCCACCATTTACAAGATAGCAGAGTTACTATATGAGGAAGAAGGATGCTCAGAAGGGCAAAGACATTTGCCTAAACTAAAAATATTTGACACATTAAACTGTCTTTCTTATGAATACTGTAATTTTGAAATTAAGTAGCATTAGATCACAGAGTTCACTTCGATGAAAGTCCATTTTGAAAAATTCATGATTTATACTCAAGATTTATAGTTTCATATTTTCATTTAAACTATTTCACCATTTCGGTTTCAGCAGAAAACAGCAAACCTACACAATACCTTTATCAGAACAAACTTATTCAGAAAATACAGGAGTATATGAAATAAAAAACAATATGCTTTTTCTCAGTCTTACGAGTCTTTGGACACAGTTTCATCAGTCTTGTTATTGATTCATTGTATAATTGTAAAGTTCACAGGTGCACAAATTTATATTTTAATAATTACTACCTTTGCAAAGATAAGGATTCTGGCTGTAGATTTTTCAGAGTTGCATTTGTGGATTTAAGGTAAAAGAAGGAAGGGGTTCTTTGTCTTTAAATAACAGTGAATTTTCACCTTGAAACTCGTTTAGTTAATTCATGTGATTTAATTAGCAATGTTGCTTTCTGTGACTAGTACAATATTTTTAAAATACAATATAAACATAAGGCAAATGCTTAGGAATGCAGGTGAAATTGTCTTTTTAAGACCAAGGTTCTGAATGATCAGATCAAAAATGGATTGAAGCAGTTTGTCTGAATAGAGTAATTTTCACTTTGATTGTTTTTCAGCTCACTACTGCAGTAGAGATGATGACAGCTAGTATGAAGTTGTCTGAATCAGTGATACTAGAACACAAATATATGCCAATACTTTGCATAAAATGCACAAGGCAGAGTTATTTATGCATATGCCTTTTGACATCTCAGCATGCATGTTGACTTGAACTGCCACCCTCTCTTTTTGATTTTCTGGTATTAAATTTAAATGGAAAGCTAAGAACATATTATAAAATCAGACACAGCAAAAAAGAGAGCAGTGGTGAACAAAGAGGTTCAGCTCAAAACTGAAGCTAAATATTTAATTCTAGCAAACAAATATATTTAAGGAACTTTGCTGTACCTGACTTCATAATTGTTCAAAGGGATGACAGTCATCTTGGGGATAGTTATGAATATACTGAAGAGAAAATTCAAAGACTGAAGAGTAACCTAATAAACATTTATAATCTTCTTGTCTTACCAGGTGGCAATGGCTGACTAATTTGGAGTACACCATTTTATCAGAAACATATTTAGAACTGACTAGTCTACATGTCATTCTAAATACAATTTATAGAAATTGTAGATTTTGATGAAAGGGATACATTTTCAAGGGATTCTACAGGGTTTTAGTCAATCAGCTCATTTAGTCAGAACTATGAATCAGACTTCAGTGCAATGCTTTGAAAAATCAATCACCTCAAAACTATCTCCAGACAGTTTAATGTGCACAGTTTTGTGAAAATTGTGACTCTGAAACACATAATTCTAAACCACTGTGGATGAGAAATGACAATTAGGAGTAATCAATGTTTCAAAAAAGAGTCTGAATGCAAAGGAACCATTCAAACTGATTGCTTTTATCGTTGTATCTATAAGTGGGAAAAGAGATTATATTTTTAACAGCAGATTCTTTGTCTTGATTAGAAAAGGAAATGCAAAATGAGACTTGAACTAATAAAACATTCAAACTAGATTTAGTTGTGAGAAACTTCCTCCTCTGTCACAGTGGGATGGGCAAACAATAAACCCATAAAGGGCCAGAACAGCAATTATACTAGAAACCATAGAAGTAGTATTGAGTTGAAATAAATATTCAGTCTAATTAGACCTAGACAACATATCATTCCTTTTGCTTGGTTGGTGGGTTTTTTTTTTTTTTTGTTTTTGTTTTTGTTTTTGTTTTCAGAAAATTATGAGGCTGTGACCAGAATTCTTAGGACAGAAGCTAGTGTAATGCTATGTGTGTCTTTCATAACCAGCGATCATAGGCTACTGAGAAAGCATGTCTGACTTACTCACTATACCATATGGTTAATAATCTCAACATCACAGATCGTTCTGGAGTTGGAAGGAAGCATTATGAAACACTGTGGGATAGAACATGAAGTGGGAAGAGAGAAACGGAGAAGTGTGCTACAGACTGTCTCAGTAAAAATTAAAAATGCAACTATAGACTTAACAGAAGCTGATATCACCCAGCTACAAACAGGACAAGAATAGGAGGAGGCAAACCCCCACATCTTCCTGTTTTTACCAGCGCAAACCCCTGTACTTACACTGCAGTGTTTCAGAAGACAAGTGATGTTGCATGCAGTTGATTAGAGAAACACAGCAGTGTCGACAGCAACGTGGCATGAAGGTGGGTTAAAACAGATAAACCATTCCTACCTCAAATCAATGGCACGGCTCTCTGGAAACTATGAGATAAAAAGCAACATGAGTAATGACAGAATAAAACCAAAGAACGATATTAATTTCTTTCACTCTATGAAGACACTACAAAGTGTGTTGGTATGGGTGCAGAGGTGCGTGTACAGGTGAAAAAACATTTACCTGAACCTCCAAATTCTCTGGGTAATAATGATGTTAACACCTCAACCACTCCTTTAAACTTCAGAGTAATGGAAGTATAATGCAGATAGACTTCTTTATCTTGAAACCTAATTTGCTAATCCTAAAAATCTTAAGTTTCTCCATTCTATGTTCAACTCTCTGGTAATCTATTTAGCTGCACAGAGAGTGTGATATATGAGAATAAAGCTTGCTTCACAGAAAGTGAGATACAGCCTAATGAGAGTGTTAGCGTTGCCTCTGAAATTACTTTCAAATGTAACAACTCTACATCTAGAATAGCATTAAATGCCTGATTCCTTTTGTAACTATCTTTGATTGAAAGATTTAGTGGGCAGGTAGTGAAATGGCAGTTCTGTGAAATCAGAATCACGTTCATCATTATCATGGTCTCAGAGTCAAAGATGCTGTTGCTGTAATGGAGCAAGTGTTAACACACTAACATCTGTAGCTACTTTTAACCCCGTGTGGAAGACTCCTGTTTTTGGTTTAGGAATACAGAAGCACGAGTTGCCAGGGCATGTTCAGTCAAAGATGCTTCTAGGGTATCCTACCATCCATCCTCCTTTTCACATGCTCCAGCTGACTGCATGGGAATCACTTGGTCACTTCTGTATAGTCCCCAAACCACATCTACTACCCAGTGCTGCTGGGACATCATTACTAATGACTCGATAGACATTCCATTGATCCAGCTAAGCTCAAAAAGGCATCATATTATTTCATTAATAGCAGGTACACAGAATCCTCCACTGATCAGAAATCCACGTGTGGATGCATTTTCTATGCAAAATCTCGGACTCATACAGGAGCACGGTAAGCACAGAAGGGCTGTGTGTCTTTAATTTGGTGAAGAAGCTATTTCATGCTGATATAATAGCTAAACTGCTCTTGCAGTCAAATTTCAAGTTTCAATTTTATTTCTCCCAATTAATTTGGAAGGCCTTATGCATTTTCCTTTTTAGTATGTAACTTTTTGTTTTCCTTGGAGTCATCAATATTTGAAAACCGATAGTAGAAGCAGAAAATCAACCTGTAAACTAATCATCTTGTTTAGAGCAGGCTACTAGTGAATGAATAAATTCTGCATGAGATTTTGTTGCATGGAATAGCTCAGGAGTAAATGCTGTTGATTGTTTTGGTGCAGCACATAGCACAAATGCACAAAATAATACACACAATGCAGTCAATCCCTAAGATGCAATCTCATTTGCTACTATTGGTTGTGAGGGAAATGATTGGCTTGTAATTTTGTTGACCTTTACAATGCCCAAGGAAAGCTCTCTCAAACAGCCAGGTCCTTCCCTTGTGCTTCAAAATCAAGCTCATTTCTGGTTGGCCAAAAGCTTTCATCAAATCAAGAGCTGTTCAACAGATTATAAGATTTTGCTCTTTGATGCAAAATGATGCAACTTTCAAGGCTTGTTGGAACATGTTTCAATTACAAAACCTTTCTTTATTACAATATTCTAGGACATTCCACATGAATGGGTTTTAATCATTACCCTTCTTTTCTCAGGCTGCAGTGAAATGGACCTCTCACAGCTGGGCACCAGTCTGAACTGCAGCAGTGCAGTTGCAATAAGAAGCCATGGGGATGCTTTGGCACTCATAATTATTTTAAACAAGTGTAGAAAGTGCTGGGCCTTCCATCTCTGCAGTTTACAATCAACTTTTCTACCCTTTACCACTTGTTCACCCCTCTAATGCCCTGATTCCTGCTTAGAATAAACACGCATTAGAAACACTAAATTGGTGAACAATGAATGATAAGAAAGGAAAGCAGTTTTTGCTCAGACTTTATCAACAACTTTTTATTAATGTGTATGAATAATATATTAATCAATAAGTAGTAAGCACTGTTTAAAGAGATCTAAGGCTGCCTCCTATGTAAAAAATCACCCTGATTTTCAGTTACAGATTTGTTTTCAGCCTGCTTTTGCAGGGCCAGTAGAATAAAGTAGAATAAAATAAATAATACTAAAATAAATAATACTAAATAATAAATACTAAGATTTATTGCTACACNAGGAATGTTTTCTCGGAAAATTCTTATGTGAAAAGAAAATAATTCACAGGTTTGATATCAAAAAACATGGCAAAGAAAACAGAAGCTTTGCACATCACTCAGTGCAGGTCACTTTTATATTGAAACCTTGGGAAGAAATTAGTCATTGCTGTAAGTAGGCAGAACACAGCTGGGAGTGGCTGAATTGTGTTTGCAACCAAGGCAGACTGACCAGCACTCTGTAAGGCAGCTCAGCTGGATTCCTGAGCAGCAAGAGGCTGCTAACCATCACGGCCTTTTAAAACACCCCAGTAGTAAAAGCCCACCAAATGGCTGCAAGAAAGTGTTTGGTCTCAGCCCCAGTGGGAACTTCCTCAGGTTTCAAATAGTGGGGGCCATATGCCAAGATCCCTGCAGCAATTCTTAGCTTGAAAGTAAACAGCTGAATGTATTTGGCACAGTTTTTACTATGGCTGCTCAAGCAGCTTTTGTATGGGTTTGTATGGGCACAGCTATCATAGCACTGGAATTAGGAAGAATTCTTTTTTAAGTCAATATTCTTTTGCTAAATCTCTGGAAAGTGTGTATAGGGAAGGTATGAACTGACAAAAAACCCACCTTAAAAATATTGAAATAAACAAGCAGAAATTTTTACTCATCTCAAGCAGAAATCCCCATCCAATCATCCATCTATATATACACTCATGCTATTATCAAAGTAAGTAGGTTCTAAAAATGGAGATTCACATTAGCAACCCAGCATCCCAGCTGGCATGAAAAAGGCCAGGTTCAAACACAATGCCAGAATTCTTTGGTCTTCATCTGACTGACACCTGGACATGCTGCAAATGATGCCTGACTGGATCTTCAAGACTGAGATTACCACAACATTACAGTACTGAGCAGTATCAGCACATCTACTCCAACAGCTGTTTTACTGGTAGACTCCAGGAAGACCTCTTATCATAATCTCTTAATGAGATATTAATACCAACCTCAGAGGAAACTGCTTGCTCTTTCTCAGAGAGGAATTATCAGTAAATGCCAAACTCTGTTTACTGTAGTATACAGTATGGAAATGCTGGTGGCAAGAAAATCCTCCTCTGCAAGTGGTAAGACAATCCTGATCTATGTGCTTCCTTTGACAGGAAAAATTGAGCATTTAAAGTCCAATACTTGGTCAACAGAAAACTGAAACCAAGACAGTGGGCTTCGATGATACTTTTATATAAGGAATTGTAAGATACATTTATATTTTTGCCTGCTTGAATGAGAAAAAAACGTTGATCCTTTATGAAAGGATAGTGAGAGCTGCTTACACAAGGATGCTACAAGGTCAGTTTGTTGCATAATAGAGGACAAATGAAGTAGATATTTCTAACAGAAAAGACCAAGCCGTAAAGACTAGTCCTCTCAAAAGCACACAAAGCTCTTCTTTCTTGCAGATGTTATAAAAGTTCTCAGATTATTTCTGAGAAAAAATGTTTACAGTCCTCAGAATTCATAATATCTGTCTCTGGGCTCTTTATAAAAACAGGTTTTCTCAGAGCAGCATGAAACCTTACCACCTAGGTTCAGTTCTCCCAGGCATTGTATACGTGTATATTGAGGCCTACCTGCCAGAGAAAAATCAATAACAATGCAGGTTAGATGAGCAGGTGGCAACGGAAAAAAAGACTGTGTGGAAAAAATAAACATTCAGAGAACTACAGATGCCTATTGCTGGATGATTTCTCCAGGACTCCTAGGTTTACAATAGATCTCTCAGATATTGATCCTTTTTCCTTGGTATCAAAGAGATGAACAATCCCACTGAAGTTTGCAGGAGCTGATGGATGCTGTGAAAGGCTTTCCACAAGAGCAGTGATAAAGCTCCTTGCCTGTTTCTTCTGCCAGAGGAAAAGATAATATGGATTCACTGTTGAAAAAAACAAACTAGCAAACAAACACTGAGCAATTCTTTTAAGGTGAAATAAATATTCCAGCTGCCTTGCAGATGCAGAGAATCACATCGTTTCTGTATGAAAAGCAGGTTCTGCATTTGTTAGGTTTGAAGAAAATAAGCAATGTTTTTGTCAATAATTCTGAAGCTCTTACAAGCCCGATGTTATAATCAGTGTTTTGATGGTAGTATATATCAGCTAAATGGAGCTAGAATGGAAATTAATTCTTCAAGATTTTCAGTGCCCCAGAACACAAGGAAGAAACCTGGGAGCATTTTTGAAAAATTAGGTCTGAACAAGTATGATAGAAGTGAGTAGACATTGCCAAGCATGCTTTCTGTCAAGGCAAATATATCTGTTTACTCTGATAACACCAATGAGCAACTTCTCTCTATTAAACAACTCAGATTCATTCAAAACTGCACTAGGTACTGAGTTTCTATCAACCTTAGTACACACAGACAATGTAAAAGGTGGAAAGATGTTGAGTTCTCCTTTTTTTTTGCTCTTTCTTATTTCTTAAGGTTACTGCAGTCATTATTTTCCTCTTCAATATAAAAAGAAAAAGCCTTCACAAAATAATTCTTTGGTCATCTAAAGCCTCAAGTTGGGTTATTTGGGACTTGAGCCAACAGGATGATTAAATGAGTCAACAGGAGGGTTAAATGATGCTTCAGTGTCTAGCAAGGTAGTGTTTTCCCCTCAGATGACAGCAGGTTCATCGGAAGCCACAGGACTACCATATACCCTTTCAGCTAGACCCACCTCTGACTGCATGAAGAGGATACAAAAGGATTATAAAAAGGTTTTTAATCCATTTCACTGACCAGTTACATAATCCCTGATTATTGTATACTAGTGATATTGTCCAAAACAGTACTGCTTCAGCAATCTGAGCAACACCAAGTTCTTCCAAGATTTGTCAGAAGAGAGCTGAGCTTTTTTCAGCAGAGCCCCTTAGCTGTAGATGTCCTTTCACCACAAATTGACCCAGAGGTATGCAGCTCTGTTTTCTCTCAGCTGGAGGTACTGAGGCAGACTTAGTTGTCAGCACTGGCACAGCTAAAACCTTTTCCTCTCTTCCCCACTAAATTAATTGTTGGTATGGGAAGTAGTTCCTTCACAAAGAGAGTATACTGTTGAAATGGCTGAAAGGGTGAAGCTTAACGTGGGCAGAAGGTGCATTTTTCCTTATTATCTGATGTTGGCAGACATATATTTATAGATGAATCAACTCAGTTTCCTGGGCAGAGAGACAAATTGAGTCCCTAGAGCTTCATACCATGGGAAATGCTTTGGAAAGTGTTCCAAGTAGTCCTTTATCAAATAACAATGAAGTTTTGAGTCATCAGCTCCTCGTCAAAGTATTGATCCTTTCCTGGCATAACAACATCTTGTTTAGATGACGACATAATATTTCCAGTAGAGCCAAGGGCACCTCAGCCTCTCTCCAGACATGCTTGAGCCCAGTGAAAAGAGCAATGAGATGCAGAGTGCTGATGAATAGTTCTACGCCTTCAAGAAAGGAGAACTTGAATGCAAACAAGGATTAATTAAAATACGTTTCTTTCACATTTTGAGATGGGTGAATAGAAAAGCACATGAGCTTCAATCTTTAACTTGACTTATAAATACAACAGAAGATTTCCCAAGTTAAGTTAAATACTGAAAGTTTATTGAACAACAGAGGTGCTATGGAAAGCATCATGGCCGGACTCAAACCCTACTCCTAGACCCATAATTTCTAAGCACTAGATGAAAACTGACTGGTGTTTCTCTGTCATAATAGTTTTCTCATTAATTTTACTGGTTTTCAACATACTGCCAGCTATTAGCAATGAAATAAATTGGTCATTTTCTTATATTGTGCTGTGTGTAAGAGAAGGGAAATTGGGATATTATAAAAAATGCTTATAGCCGCTGCTGTGGCGATTTATCCCTTTGCTACTCCCATATGTTCACACTTCAGCTGGATAACTATTTAAGAGCTATGAAAAAATTGCCTGTTACTTTTTCCTAAGGAAAAGGCCCTGATACAAGCCCCCCTTCCATGAGCCATATTACAGAAGGCACCAACTCTCCTGACTTTTCAGTGAAGAGAGAGAGAATACATTTCCAGACAGCAGTTTAGATCTTAGCTGACTAAACACTATGCAGAGATGGTCTCCTTTCTTCATTATACAAACGTAGGGAAGCTCATTTTTAGACTTTTGACACAGCAATTTAAATAATTTTTTTCCATTAAATTTCCTTTTGCCACAAACATGAAAAGTCCACTATTCTTGATGAGACTCCGACAAAATCACATTTTAATTTGATTTCTATATAAGACTAAGCATCTGTATCTAATGTGCATTCATATACATACATATGTCACGTCTAAAACAATGTAATATTGTTGAGAGTATAAGTACTACAAGACAAAGATAATTGAATAATAATAATAATAAATTCAAAAGGGATATCTTTGAGAGCAATTCATAGGTTGTGCAGCCCAAGGGACTGTTATGATCATCTCCTCTGATTTTCTGCACAGGGAACATAGATTTTTCACACAGTAAACCCCTCAATCACGACCAATGAATTGTAGTTAAAGCACAACACACTTTTCAGCAATATATCCACTTTCTCTAGTATTAATTTCCAACCAATAAATCATGTTATGACTCTGCTACCTTCTGTAGTAGTGATTGTCATCATCATTACTTGCAACTCTTAATATTTGTCATGAGTGATTTTTAATTTTTAGAGCATTAAGAATGTTGGCTAGGATTATCTGAGAACTGGTACAAACAGAAGGGTATCACATACAAATTTATATAAATCATAGACAACAAAGATGGTATGGGATCAGATAGACGGGAATAATATTAATAATTATATTATTAATAATGTCGGAACAAGAATCCAGTTTGAAACGAGATATGAATTTGAAATTTTTGTCCTAGAGTACTTACAAAACTTTATTTTTCAATATTACAGAATTTTCCTTATTTTTTTAAGGGTGTTTAAAAAAAAATATACAAGGGTTTGACTGGTAGAAATCCATCTGTTCTTCCCTTGGGTACATTAGTTAGTCCACTGTAAGATACAATCTTTTTGAGCAAGTCTTTCCTCTCACAAAACAAAGCCAAAAAGGAGAAAACACGTAAGTTTTCAAACTTCATTAGTATTTCAAAATTGTTCCTGTTCTGCAGCCTGTGGCTGATTTTCAGAGTTAGAGAGATTTTTGAAAAATGACACATATAACGTATTTGTTTCCTCTGGCTACTTGTGAAATCTTATTTTAATGACCATGCATACTAGAATTATTACCACTATACTTCAGGATTTCAGTAGAAGAGATTAATCCTTTGAGCTCTTTCTGTTTAAAATGGCTTTAAATTCTGAGGAGCTGCTTGGGATCTCCTTATGACTTTTTCTTCAAAACTCAGAGATTCTCTGGTTGTTTTACACCAGTATTCTCAGTTCATTCCTTGCACTAAGATTGCCAGTCCTGAAACAACTGTCAAGACCATTCAAGCAAAATTGCAAATTTTCATTTCAAAGTTTAGAAGCTAAGCTGTTCTTTCTTGTATTACTTTATAATATGATGCTACATGCTGTGTTATACAAGAAAGTGATATGAATAGAGAAACATTTAGTTCTCACTTTTTAGTCTGAATTTTCTTTTTTCCCCTTAGCTACAAACCTTGTACTACTCCTACCCATTTCTCAAAAGTAACAAGGTCTAAAAAGAACTGCAGGTTTTGATTATTTTTCCATTTCCACAGGCATTCCTAAATATGGGAAAACATTTATCATCTTTAGCTACTGAGTACTTTGTAAATCCAATTCACTGACAGAACATACCTCTTGGATAAGGAGCAGCAACACTTAAATAGCAAATGTATAAAACACTTCGTTACCTTTATCACATACTTTCACCCCAATATCTGGAGTTACTCCCATTTTCTTTGCACAATAATTTTTCTTATGTCTCTTTCACCAAGCTTTCAGGCTCTCTGTTGCTAAATCCTTAACCTTCCCAACACTCTCACTAGTAAAACAGGCAGCTCAGCCAACATTACCCCAGGAGCACTCAGTAACTCTTCTACTGAAAGTCATGCTGGAAATATTCTCTTACTAGGAGTCCCACTGCAATATCTTCATTATACTCATTTCTCATGTTTACATTTGCTCTCATTCAAACAAAAGCATACAAAAACGACAAAAACAGCAATAAGAATTCAATAATGGACAGTTAATGAGACTTGACACAGACTTACCTCTTAAGTAGCAAACTCCACTCCTCTTTCAGAAAAAGAAAACATGATTTTGATACAATTCACTTTGACTTGAAGAATAATAGTAACTACAATATATTATACTGAAGATATTTCTGGAAATTATATCTATGCAACACACTGCAAGGCCAGCTGTAAATTTATATTCTGTCCTGTATTTTTCATTCATCTTACACTTCTTGAACTCACTCACACTAATCCTCTTCTACAGAAACTGTATTAATACTATTTCAATGCTGAAAATATGTGGAACACTAAGAAAGAAGGGAATAAGACTCTTTTCAGTTCAAGTGTACATTTCAACTGCTCTGCACAGAAACTGAAATGGATTAAAAAGCAAGCAGTGAAACTTATTTACCTTCTAATATACATTTGGATTGAAGAGAAATTAATTGGGAGATAAATGGGGTTGAATAGCATGGTAAAGGCTTTGCTATCCTCAAGAAACACCAATAAAAAACAATCCCTTACACAGACACAAATGACATGAAAAACACAGTAAGAGTGGCTTTGAGGCATGAAAAGAGATGTCAGTGGTAGACTTGGATATAGACATCCAAGGAAAAACCACGGAAGCACTTGTGATGAAGCTGGATGGTCAAAGGCAAGACTAGAGAAAAAAACCCAAGCCTCAAAACCCAATAACCAAATCCTGCAGCAGTCATCAATATTGGGAGAGAACAAATGTGTGCTCTCAAGATAAACTGTAGATGGCAATTAACACAAAGCTTGGTGTGATCTAACACCTGCAAATATCCACTGAAGATAATCCATTGAAATTTCTCTGTATCATCATGTCTCCATTCTTCTTACATACACGGGAGGAGTTAAAGATTCACTTCTGAATAGCATTTTTTGACCAAAAAAAGGAAGAGGCCAAGGACATGATGGATGCTAATGGCATGCCAAATGTAATGTCTCCATGCTGAATACATCTTCTGGGAACAATGGATCAAACAGGAGAGAAGCATCCACAGGATGAACTAAAATAATGAAGAAATAGATAATTTTGAGAAATACTTCTTTCTGTGTCTGGTGTTTTTTATGAAACTAGAGATTAAGTTGTCCATTAAAATAAAAATGACCAAGTGGTTGAACCAAAGCACCTAAATTTGCTGTTAAATTCCTCCTTAGGGTTACAAGACACTTTGTTTCAGGTACTTTCTCAAAAAAATTTAAATAATACAAGCTGTGAAAAGAAAAAAAAAGGTGAGGCACATAGCAAGATGACTATGGTTGTTTTGAACAGAAAACTAAAGGATCTGAGAACCCTACTCACTCTCCTATTACATGCCCAAATACAGACTGTATTTCTTCAAAAAAAAAAAAAAAAAGTAAATTTCTAGATTCAGTAAAGCTCCAGACACCCATCTTTTACATTCTGCCCTATTCCATGTCCAGTTTTTAGATAAAGCAATAGCTTTGTTATTTGTTATGACTTGCTAAAAAAAACCACAAGAATTAAAAAAAAAAGTGGTTCTGTGCCTGTTCCAAGAAGCTGCCTACTCCTAGTGACCTTAGAGAAATGGTATTGCCTATTTCCTCATCAAGCTGCACTACTAAGCAGGTTTTCTGGCATCTCTGAAGTTCTTCCAATATCTAAAGACCTTTTAGCTTCAGGAAATATAAACTAATGCTCCAATGACTTTGCTTTTCACCTTGTTCTGATAGCAAGTTGAATGTGAAATTCAGAAACTCATATGAACTATATCAGTTAAAGGAAGTAAGTTTCTATGTAACAATGAACAGAAGTGAATTATCATGGCTCAGAGCCAAATTTGCACTGATTTATTTCTGTTAGCGTTTGAAGTTTTGTCATGCTGTAGTGCTACGTTTAAACCTTCACTGTATGTACAGGAGGCATAATAAAGTGGAATTTCAAGGAACTAGAAATATGTTTGAAAGAGGATCTGTTGCTTTTGCCAACTTCCCTGTCTTCTACCCAGTACTTCCACTTACAAAGCGTCCTTCCTTCTGTGAGTCATTCAAGCCTCAACTACATATTGCATCAGACTCCTGGAAAAAGCATTTCCATACACTGCTCTGCTGTTGAACAATCACTTCTTGGACAAGGATTGCTGTTCCAGACTATGGCCAATAGACGGTGTCAGTGTTGACAAAGACAAAACTAAAAACTTCACCTAAAATGCCTGAAATGTAAACATGATCACTGTCACTAATATCTTAGTGATTGACAACTTTTGAAAACTACCCATATTTATCAGTCTTCTAGAAGAAGAAACGAGACAAAGACATTTACTCAAACCCAGCACATATTTATCTATTTATTTATTTATTTCTCTTTGTCACAGCCTTCTTTTACTGATATTGAATACAGAGTGTGAGTGTGTATGATTCCATACATGTGCACTACCAGTGGAAATGTATTTTGTCAATCTGCTTTTATTTTCAAAATCGTTTTCAATTCATGTGCAATAGGAAGGGCTACTTACAGGTGAAAACCTACAACATGCTATGATGATGACTTATCTACAATGGTGACTCTTCCTGACCATTACTCTCTAATGTTGATTCCTTGTCTCTTTTTCCTCTGCAATTTTATGGAGAAAAATTGCACTATTCTGAAAGAGATCTTGTTACTATGTGATTTTCTGGACCATGTCTAACCTCTTTGAATCCAGCTATTGCCTATCCCTCTTCTTTAACACCCCTCTGCTCTTTCTTCCATGGTCTTACATGATTGCTTATCACATTTATCTTATCCTGCCTCACAACTTTTTATCCAAGTACCAAATACTGCACATTCTGGGATAGTTTTCTACCTAAGATAAATAAATATTGTCTTCCTCTCTCTGATTCTACCAGAATTCTGATTTTGGGTTAGGTTGCAACTTCATTCCATTTGCTCAGTTTTACTTTAAAGAACTGTTTCTTCTGTGATATTTACAATAAAGTACACGGATACAATGGCTTGGTAGAAAGGCATGACCATGAACCAGACAGAAACAGTGACCAGCCACCATAGAAAGCTTTGTGTGCTACTTTCACAAGCACTTCCACTAGTTTGTTGAGGTGATAAAAATGTGCAGAAAATAATGCTTCAACATGGAAGTCTCATTTATATTCACTCTTTTTTTTTTATTGATTAAAGCAAACAAAAAAAATGCATTTAGAAAAATGTGGCCTTGTCAGTTTGTAGAGTGAATTTACACCACCCCTCACAGCTGCATCTACGTTGCAGTGTGTTGCTGACACAGCAGTGCAAGGATAAGCAGGAAAAAGCACTCCCCAGCTTATACAACTTTATCAGCAAATCCTCCTGGTCTGAGTGCAGCTCAGTTAGCAGGGGAGAGCTGTTGTCAGCTTAGTTACCTATGTTTAGCATCAATCCATACTTTCCCATCTATCATGAGAAATAGTTCTTTTCCCAAAATGCACTGGATCTCCACAGAAAAGTCTACCTGTGTAACCACACCAGTGCAGCTGTACCAGCAGAATATTTCCAGAACAGAGCTGAAAAGCAAAGTGGTACCTGTCCACACAGCCCACCAGCTAGCACACTAAACAGACATCTCAGTGTCTACTTTGCTCAAAACATTTCTAGCGCAAGCTACAACACTCCTACTTTTGATCAGCCAAGAGCATGGCTACTTGTGTACACTTTAGAACATCCAGAAAATTCCTGAGCATCTTTAATAACATTTACCAACTATACACAGTCACTTGATTCTGAAAAATGCTCAGGAAAAAAGAAAACAAAGGAGGGGAAAAAGGAAAAAAAAAAGGTTTAAAAAAGGGAGAAAGGGAAAAAAGAAAGAAGTCCACAAACCCCTCTGTAGCTCAATACATTATTTGACCATACTGGCAACAGACCTCCTCCTAACTATAAATTCTTGCATACAAACAGCATGGAACAGAACAAATAGTACAGTAGACATTTTAATATTTCTTATTGCTCTGAAATAACAAAAATTCCCATTCAAGTGGTAACTGAAAAATTACTGCCATCCAAGTGAGTTGATACAGCTGTGCAGACTTTGAAGTAGCTGGTCTGAGTGTTTGGATGCTCTTGAAGACTGTGCTCATCGTCTGCAGTAAGTGAGTCCCAGCAGTGACTGCAGTGTTGTTGTGCTCCTTGAGTGCACCTGGACTCTGGCAGATCTCCTTCTCAAACAGAAAGAGTGGAACACTGGAAGCTGTGCACAGCCTCAGCTGCCCACATCACATAGCTGTAACCAGAGAAGTTAAGCAGGAGCACTGGTAAAATACATGTTCAGACCACATTCCCCTTCCAAGTACTGTATTGCTTCTTGTGATACTCAGTCAGTACTATTTTGTAAGCCCTCTTCAAGGACACACTCTCTGTGGTAAGATCACCTTGAGTTATGGGCATAAAGAATTGTACCCAACTTACATGATGAGGTCTTGAAAGGTTTCTCCTTGCAAATCCTTTGCATTTCCAGAACCTTGGCAACACAGGTTTGTGTCAGGGATAAAATAAAACACAGATTAAGGAGAAAATATAAAAGTTAATGGAAAGGGAATGGAAACAGTGTCCTTGCCTACTTGAAAGTCAACAGCAGAGAGAGCCCAGTCCAGCTATGTGTGACTTCAGCCCAGGGGTCTAAACTGGCAGCAGCCCTCCACAGTAGCAGACAAATGCACTTGCAGTTCTTGTTGATACAAAAGTAGCCCCGTTTGCAGGTCAGACTTACTCACATGAACAGTCAATGGAACAGTTAGCTGTTCCCAGCATAAAATTCCGCAACGCATTAAAAGCTTAAACACAAGGTAACATACACTGAATATAACAAAAACTTAATAACGAAGTTAAGGTTGTACTGACCTGTTTACATAACTCAGTAAAATCTCCTCTGTTAAAATGAAGTTCCACGTGGACCAGACTGACGCAAAAGTTAAACAGCGTCACCTCAGAATCCAGGTCAACTGTCACAAGGATGACAGATGGCTGGGGCTGTCTAGACTGAATCTAACTACATTTCCCTTTGACAAATATCAACAATGAACAAATGAACTGAAACACAGTTTTAACATCCATATTAATGCTATTGGTAGAATATATGCTTTATGGATTTATCACCTTTTTGACTGTCACGGCTGAAAGTACCTCATTTTTGTATTCTAACAGCAGCAGGTTTAATTTAAATTTATCTTGCTATGACCAAGCCAAGTTCCACTCATGACTTTGTGGATTCTACTTCACTTTAGCTAATAGACATAGATACATTTATGTTTCTTGTGTATTTCATTAATGCTGATAAAACTCAAGGTCCAGAATCTGTAAGAGGGATCCTATTTAAAGGACACAAATAGAGAAGATACTACTACCCATAGCATATTTATCTATAAGTAGCATTGAAATTACAGCTTTCACCTGTGGACTGTGATCTAGAAAGATCTATGAGACATTTTATTTTTGTCAGTTCTTAGAAGTAGAAATCCCAAAAGTGAATTACAAAGAGGACAGAAAACTTTTTTTTTTTTTTAAAAATTCTTTATAAATAACTTACACATGAAATACAATGTAAAGAACAAATGTTGTGCTGCAGATCAGGCCTTGTAGTACGTGCTAGTTTATGGCTTAATTGTAGCAGAACTATTGCTGACATATTTAATTAGTCTGGCATTAAGATGCAGCAAACCCCCTGTAACTCAGCACTGTTTTCTCACGAGCCATACTCCAACAAATAACATTAACCCATACCTATTTTGCTGGCAAAAGTGATGTATCCTTGGACCAGAACTGCTAAAAAATCTACAGATACAAATAAAACCCCTCAGCCTCGTAACATCCCAAAGCCATAAATGAAGCGGGTACAATGACTGGAGAACTTAAAACGGAGAAAGAATAAAGCCCCCACACAGTAACTGACTCAGTCATTAGAAATATTTGTAAAACATAAAGTGGAAAAAAATATCATGGATTTTGTCATAAACCGATGCCCTCTTCCATTAAAGTTTCCTTCCACGGACGTAGTGAGTTTTGCATTTCTTTTTAAGGAGTACGCTGAAGAACTAGTCTGTATGGTTCAATCAAAAAAGATTAAAGTTTACAAACATTCATACTCGGAATGCCACGAAGTGAAACCTGACTCGTGGGAACGCTCTGAAGCCACGGGAACCGCGCGGGGGAACCTCCGGGCCGGGGGTTGGGGGCAGGCCGGGACCGCCACCGCCCGCCCCCCGCGCCCCTTCGCTGCGATTGGCCCGGCCGGACCAACACGGCAGCAATCTCACTTCTGATTGGATTTAACTTCCGGGCCGCTCCGGGGGGCGAATGAGGAGCAGCGTTGTTTTCTTGTGCCAAGATGGCGGCGCTCAGTGCTGCTGCCGTGGAAGTCCATGGTGGGGAGTGAAGCCTGAGGCAGCGGGGCCGGGGATGAGGTGCCGCCTCCATGGCGAGCGACGGGGGCAGGAAGCAGTTCTGGAAGCGGAGCGGTGCGAAGGTGCCGGGCAGGTGAGCGGCGCCGCGGGAAGGTCGGAGCTCAGGACGGCGGTGCCGGGCCGCGGGGGGCGGCTCTGCCCGGCCTCGGCCGTCCGGCATCGCTGCGTCTACAACACCGCGTTCCTGCTGCCCAGTTCAGCGGGACCCCACAGGTCCCGTGTGTCCCCCCTGCACGGACCGTGCGCGGTCGGTCCCTGCTGGAAACCGGTGCCTTGTGAGCTCCACACCCGGAGCCTCCCGGCGCGGGCACCCCCGGGGGCCCGGGGGAGATGTTGGTGGTCACAGTAAGGGTTAGTTATAACTTCTATCAAAAATTGTTAATAATTATCTGAATGTGCGTTCCCAGCCTGACATCGTGGTTAAAAGAGTCAACGTGATTCTGGGGATGTTTTCGCCGGGAGATTTTGAGTGGGAGAATTTGTTTGGCTCTCGGCAGCTCTACAAGTCAGGATGTTTTGAAATTTGACCCAATTTGTGGTATTTTAGAAATGCTTTGTAGGAAACTGGATTTTCTAGGCATAGGGGCAACTTTTGGGTTCTGCTAGATGTTTCCAAATATCATCAGTTTCTCGACTTTCTTCCTGGTGTGAGCAGCAGACCAGTCATTGTATCGTTGCAAAGAGCTACAAGGCACATTATCCCATTCAAAATTTTCCAGGGACTGCACTCCCATAGCCTTCTTAACTCTCTTGACCATTACATCAAGCTGGGAATGTGTGTTCAGATGATTGTTTAGGGATAATATTCTCTGTTCTCATCCCTAAACTGTTCTCACAATCCAGTCTTTTGTGTTCTTTTTGTAAGAATGGTGTGTATTTGCGGTTCTCAGAGAAGGGTAGCTCTGCGCTTCGTACTATTTACCTGAATTCAGCAACACAGTCCTGCTCATCATTTAGCTTACTATGTTTTCAGTGACCCATAAACTGTAACTGGAAGTGGCTTTGTTTCTCTAGTTATAAACTAACTTTTTCAGTCCAACCATTGTTGTTTCTCTAAGTCTTTTACTTTGTAGCTTTGCTAGGTCCCTTGAGGGTAAAACACTTTTGACTCTTCTCCATTTGCACGGGGTCTGTGAATAGTTGTAGTTAATTTGCAGGCAACTGCAGGCATCTGGTGAAATAAGGACACTGTAGAGAATGTGCTTTTGATTTTTATTTCTTTTTTTTTATGGCATGGAGAGGATTGTTGTTGCTTTATATTTGTGTGGATTTCCATTGTGAGTATTCGTAGAGCAGTGTAAGGAAAAGGCAGATTCTGTGTGGAAGTGGACAGTGACATCTGAGCTTCATGTGAAGGTAGAGCAAGAAGCACAGGGACTTGACTATGGAGCGTATGAAATACAATCACGTGGAAAGGCTGGTGGTGGACTGACTTTTTTATTTCTATGGAATCACATAAAAATCTTTAGAGGTTTTACAAACCACCATTCTCAGTCTCCACCAGGGCTAATTTCACTAGTGTTGATGCTGCCCCTGTCCTGTGAGTCCACACCTCTCTTAAAATTTGTTATGACTGCAGTCTTTTTGGCTTGGTTCTGTCTCAGGTTTACTAAGGTTGGGCTTATTTGTATTTCTGGTCTGGAGATTGTTTTTTATTTGTCAGGAGGGCATGTTTGTCTTCTTTTATGTGATTTTTGGTATGGGTGTAGGTAGATGCTAATGTTGCATACGATTTACTTCTCTTACAATCAGAGTTTTGTAGTAATAATTGTTATTATGAAGCTACATGTAAATCTTGATGTGTTTTCTGTGGAGTTTTTTAGTTACAAAATAATTTTATAGCTGATAACTGGGAGATAATGAACTTTGAGTTGGTAGGGAGTTTTGTTTTTCAGGGAATAACATGCTGTTTTATAATGTTAGAGGCTGTACTGAATAAATCTATCTTTGCAAGCCTATTTGTTTTAAAGCATTGTTTAATACCTCCATGACTTTTATTCTTTAACATGGCACCTTTTGCATTTTTCTTTGAATTTATCATCCTTTTACTTTAGTAGTGGTTAAGAATTGTCTGGTTGGATTTTGGGTGACAAGGGTACACAGAAGATGAAATCTTTACAGATATGTCCTTGAGTATTTCAATTTTTTTTTTTTGCAAGAGACAAATGAACAAATGATAGAGAATTTTAAAGCATTGTAGATTCTTATTGCAGAGTTAACTTATTTCTTGTTTTAATTCCTGGTCAGAAAAATAAGATAGACTAAGTTAGTTTAGATCTTACAAAGAGCTCCTATTTGGCAAACCTGTGATTTTTATTAAGTAACATTTTAGTATGCACATCAATTGCAGCTTCAGTATTTTTGTGGTATGTGGAATTCTTTGAAGCAGAAAACTGTTGGAACATTTCAGTTCTGTTTATTATTGACTATTTAATACACAGAAACTCTCCAAGTATTTATTACTTTTGTGATAAGTCTTTCTTTTCCTGTAGTATTCGACATGTGTATGGAGCTCAGCATCCACCTTTTGATCCATTATTGCATGGAACGTAAGTTAATCTATTATTTAAATATTCCAGGTATTGTGGATTTCCAGGTATTTTGTCTTCTCTCTTTTTATTTCCCCCCCCTCCCCGTTAGCTATAAAGTTTGTTGTTAATCTTTTTCAGTTTTAGTCATAATCTTGGCTTCCCTGTTCTGACTTCTCTTTTGTGACTTCCTGCTGCTTACGACATTGGGAACAACAAATCAGCTCTTCAGCTATTAACTTACACAGATTGCCAACTTTTAGCATTTATTTGAAATGCCCTATACATGGGAAATTATGGTAAAGACAAAAAAAAGTGTTATAAGGACAAATATTGATTTTGAAGGACCTTGTGTTCTACTAGATTTTTTTTCAAGGGCTGTTTTAAAATGGTACAAGAAGTTAAAATTCTGGTTAATTTTCACATAATAAAGAGTTGAAGGCAGTTGAAATGTGTGATTTTGAGGGCTGAAGTAAAAGAAATGGGATTAATTCATTCAAAATACAGACTCATAAAGAGTGTTAAAAACTAGAAGCTTATTGCTTGAAATGGCAGAATTGGAGAAAGACCTTGCTGTTTTAGAAAGTGATGGCAAGTTGGAGGAAAGTGTAAGTGTTGTAGCACCTGTTAGGGAAGATATTCCCTGTAACATGTAACAGAAATGCTATTGACTTTGGATGAGGACTGCGTGAGAGCTTTTTCTGAGTTGCATTTCTGCCTGCCTTATCTTAACAGGAAAGATGATAAACTATAACAGTTGGGAAGACAGGGGTGGTCAGAAACATGCTCAAGAACAGTATTGCCACAATTCCATGCCATGTGTTCAGGATGACCCTGCTTGAGCAGGGAGGTTGGGCCAGATGACCCACTGTGGTCCCTTCCAACATGACCCATTCCATGAAAGCACAGTTAAAGCTACTGGCAGTAACTTCTTTATTTTTTGAGAGAAGACTAAGAAACCTTCTGAATTTTATACCTTAAGCACTGAATTCTGAAGGGAGATGTGATTGCTCTGCATTATTGCCAGTGAGAACAAGTGCCAGGTGAGGGAGGGATATAGGTTCATATTTCACACTGCAGGTTAATAGAGGGACAAAAGGTCAAGAGCTGATCAGGGTCCGCTTAGACTAGTAACTAGAGGAGATATGTTGCCTGTGGGAAGAGCAAAGTTCTGAAGCAAATCCACGCTGGCGTGCCTGAATGGGGAGGAATGATAGATTTAATGAGTTTTAAGATGAGACTTTATTTGTTTTTGACAGTGGTTGTATTGCATGATTGCTTATGATGACTTAGGAGTAGACCATGACTTAATTATGGCTCCTGTGCTGTTATACAGCAGTTGCATTGAAAGGGATGAAACCTCTACAGAAATTTATGAAGCAAGAGCAGTGCAATGTGTCCTGTCTCTTTTGTAAGCTATTCTAGTAGTAATCCTTTTATTTGACTTGGGGGTTGGTCTTTTTTTTGTTTGTTTGTTTGTTTTCTGAGCACAAGGGAAAGAATGATTATTTGAGCTTCTATTCAAAGCGAAGAAGAGTCAGTTTTTACAGACCTTGTTCTCAGACTTCTTCAGCTGTGTGTTATCATGGATGATGTAGCAGTAACATGAGTGGAGGGAGATAAATGTTTGCTACCTATATAGTATCAAGTATGTACTTTTGCTTTTTAGTCCTATCCATAGCTTCATTACTAGTTTTCTAAATACTATTTATTTGGTTTTGAACAGCTTGGTAAAACCAGGTTCAAAGCCTCCTACAACTCCAGTGAAACTGAAGAAAGTCAGCACCTTCCAAGAATTTGAAAGTAACACAAGTGATGCCTGGGATCTTGGGGATGATGATGATGAACTCTTAGCAATAGCTGCTGAAAACTTAAATACAGAAGTGGTCATGGAAACAGCTCACAAAGTAATTCAGAATCACAGCAAGCTACAAGAACAGCATAAATTTCAGGAAGAACATCTACAGGAAGAAAAACAAGAGGAATTTGCACAGCTGACTTCAGTTGCATGTGGTGATAATAGGCTTGTTAAATCAGTCAGTGAAGGTCATACAGCGAGTGCATCAGGTATATTAAAAAGTGAAAAAGATGTTGAAAGTTAACTGAAGAGAGCTATAATATTTGCCCTGTAGAAGTGTAGCCACTTCCCAACATTTTCTTAATACCCCAGGAAAATACTGTTCATCAACATTGATTTATCTGAGGGAGAGACTGCATGCCATACTAAACCGTAATGTATGTGTGAGAAATACATGTATGAGGCAAGAATAATTAAACTTACTTTGTTTTCAGCCTTAATAAATCTTCAGTTTTGGAAGGAAGTTCCACTATGGAATGTATTTTATTGGTTGGATGCACCAAGATGTATGCAATTAACAGTAATACTAATGTGAAAAATTGTTATTAAAATAGTGCTGTATAAAATATATTGTAAAATTGGAGAAAATCATGCAGGTGGACTGGGAAATTCACTCTTGTGATCTGGTCCATGGTTTATGTAAAGTAAACAATTGCAATGATTTCTCAGTTTGTTTTTTTTTCTCAATTTGGTTTTTTTTTTTTTAAATGGCAAGGGGAATATGGGCAGCTTTTGGTAACACAGAGATTTTAGAAACCCATTAGACTTGATGTTAATACGATCTCTAATTGATACATTTTAGTTGTGGAATATTGCTTGAAAGAGGAATGCTGCTTCTGCTATATCCAAGTAATTTGAAGTCCAAACTTATGCTGTGCTTGAGTTTGCATTTTTCAAAATCAGAATTCAGGTGATTAGTAGCCTTCTTACTAGCTGAGGCTGACTGCTATGCTTCTTTTTCCCTTCAGATAATGCAAGTGAAAATTCTTCCATGCAGAGATCACAGTCACTTCCACAAACTTCCACACCTCCCTTGGTGAGTGGAATGGGAGACTACAGCACCTCAGTTACTCCTGCATTAACTGAAAGAGAAGCATCCCGGTTAGACAAATTTAAGCAGCTACTTGCTGGCCCCAATACAGATCTCGGTGAGTGTTTCTTATAGAAGCTGTGAAATACATCTAAGTTATTCTTAAGCTATAGAATTTTTCTGTTTGATGTGGTGCTCTGCCTGACTGTTTGGTTAGGATCTAATCCTTTCAACATTTAGAACTGATCTTGCAAAAGAAAGACAGAATAAAATTGTAAGCTTCTGGTATTCACACTTGTAGTAAGTGATTTGTGTACATCCTTCTAATATCTAGGGTGTTCGATGGCTTCTTGTTCTTTCTCACATTATTTCTTCCTACTAGACTAATCTCTGGAGAAAAAACCCCAAAGTATAATTAGCTGTGTGTATTGTTAATGCCTGATAATGGAACAGCATGGAGTAGAAGAGTGATTTTCACGTTTAGAAATAAATAGGAATGTGAGAGATGATGAGGCATGTAAGTATTGCTGCTTGTCTACTCAGTGAGCATTCTTCATGTTCACAGGCTGATACAATAGTTCCGTGTCTCATCTGTGAGTGCTGACAACATGCTAATGCGAAAACAAATGTATTGTCAGATAACTTGACTGTTCCCTTTGTGCACTTTTAGCTGCTGAATAGTCAATACAAGTGCTGAGAGGGTATCACAGAATTAAATGGCTTTGTATCCCAAGTGAAAATCTGGAGTAAGTAGAATTAGTGCACTGCATTTGGAGAACTTGATGGTTAGAAGGAGAAGTTTATGGTAAAATAATTAATACAGAAAATGTCTTTGAGGTAAACCATTCTGGAAGATATCTGCAGGATATGTACTACAGAAGGAAGTAGAAATTTCATGTTTGCAGGTCTTGAATTGGTGTCTCCTGCTCAGTAGTTGCCATGGGACTTCTTCAGTGTAATATAGTCCAAGTTGTGGCTTTTTTTTCTTTTTCTTTCTGTGCTGTGCCTTATTGTGAGATTGATGCTAGCAAAGTACAACGTAGAAACAATTCGAACTGGACGAGACTGAGCACTTCAGTGAGTTGTAGAAGATTCTTATGAAATGCAACTGTGAATAAAGTGAGGTGTTAAAACATTACATATTTTTCGTAAACTTGAAAGTGATAATCAAATGTCACTTTTTCTCCCTTTGATCTAACAGATGTTATGAGTTATGTGACTGTGACTGACATGAAAACTCATAATTTTTAAGAATATTATAATGCTAGAAATCTTTGTTAGATAAGGTCGCAAAGTCAGAGGGAAGACAGAGTTTAATTTAAAACTATCCATTTCATTTTTGCTACCTAATTAGTTGGGAATACTTTCCTGGTAAATCACATTTATGGATTAAAGTAAAATAATTCTGCAAGAAAATTTCCACTCTTAGTAGGGGTGCAATCACCCTGCTGATGGTGAGCTTAGTCAGTGCTATTTAAACAAACTGGGTTATTTGTTTTTATTGCCTATTGAACTTTATAAATCTCACACTGAAATATAGGATGAGAAATTTGAGTATGTTTGCTTGATATTAAAACATGAAAAATATTTAGTAAGCTCTCAATATTCCTTCCTGTACAAATCACTAAATAATGCCTCTTCTAGGTCTGTTTTTAGGAAGCTTGTTCTTTCTCTTGCTGTGTAAACTAATCAGTACAGAATTTGAAGTTGTGTGAATAGAATTTTAAACCAGGTTTTGATTTTTTTGATGCAAATAATTTTACTTTTGTATCTGGAATATACCCAGTAGGATGCATATATATATAAATATATATATATGTATAAATTATTTTTCATAGTAAAAGAAATAAACTTTATTGATGGCATGCAAACTCTTGATCATGAAGCTACTAGGAGTAGATCATATATTACAGTAGTGCTTGGACTACATTGCTGGTATATATTAGGGAAAGTGTGTCTATGCATGTATCCACACAAATATGGATATACTTGTTACCATATGTACAGTTCATTAGAACTTGGTGTGTACCTGTGTATTTGCATTTTTAATGTATGCATTTTTGGAAGGTGCTTGGTTTAGCTTTGTGCTACAATGAAGACTGCATTTAAAAAGGATTCTTGATTTATAATGACAACAGTATCCTGAACTCTTGTGCATTATGAGTGGTAGTTTTTTCATTTCTTGTTGGAGTGTTTTGTGTTTTTTTTTTTTTTCCCCTGTTTTTCTTCAGAGCAATACTGAAAATGGACTAAGGTAGAACTAGGCAACAGGCTCCAAGCTAAAATTTGTACTGAATAATGTAGGGTCAGATAGCTATTCTGTTGCAACTAGCTTACTCTATTTGTGTGTGTGTGATGTTGTGGTATTTGTGGGTCTGTGTTGTGTTAGATCCACAGGTAGCTGGGTTTTGTTTGTTGTGATGAATTGAATTAGTAAGACTGGGAGACATTTTTGCAAATATTTCTGTTCATTTCTGCAAGTATTAGTATTTGTTTTGCATAGAAGTAGGAGAAGTAAAGTATTTCTTTTGTCTTTGTTTCCTTGATATAGTTTTGCATAGTGTTGGAATAGATTATGTGACAAGTCCTTTCAAAGCAATATAAAATAATCTGTGGAACTGTAGCCATGTCATGCACATTTTCAACTTAAGACTTTTTGCTTAACATAATGGAAAAAATCAACTTTAACTATGAATACAAAGTAATAAAAATGACCTTGAAATCCTTTCAGTCACAGTTGAATAATCATTATCCTATAAAGACAGGGTAAAATACAATGTTAGTCTTGTATGTCAACTAGAGGTTGTGAAAGGGTGTGTTCTTTCACAAGAAAATTCTCAAAAAGATGGACTCTGTTTAAATTTGAAAGTGAAGATTATTTTAGCCACTGAAGACCACCAGCAGATTTTGAAGTTGGGTTTGATCCACAGGTTGGATGTTGTGAACTTGTGAAAATAGGTAGGTTTTATCAACCCCGTTAAATAATATACCAGGTATAGACTGCAATTGGGATATGAATCCACTGGTAAATATTACATAAATATATAATGACAGAGTCATTCTTACAGTTTCTATATACAGTTTTATCCAGCAGGTACTTAAATACACAAATGGTTATTAGAGCGAGGCATTATCTGAGAATGTGAATTAGGAAAGGAATTAAAAAGACCACCCCAGAATTCTCAGAATAAAAAATAATTACTTTTTAGGTTACTTTACTCTTATTTATGAATAAAGAGGCTATTTCCATGGCTCAAAAGTGCCCTTAATTTTTAATATTTTGTAGAGCTGAACTAATCAACTCGTGCTTATAATTTATAATTGCCCTAGTCATTGTTCAGGGTCTTTCTTTAAGACCTCCCAAGACACTTCTCTGTCCTGCAGGCATTTTTGTTGTTTGTATGATAAATACATGCAAATAATATGCCTTAGTTCCATTTGGCACTTCTTATTTGACTATTGCTGTGTTGTTATCCATGTTATAAATGGGGACAGAATGATGTGAATTGGATCTCAAGAGTACTTAGCTTTATGAAAAAAAAATCCTATTCCTATAGAAATGTTACTTCTGGGTACATGTTTTGTGCTGCAAGAGAGGTATTCAATGGCCCTGCCAATTTACCTTCAAGTAGTAATATAATGCAAAAAATGGGAAGATGGTCTCATAAAGTTAAAGTTACAGAATGAAATTTATCAAACGAGTAGAATCATGTTACCGCAAGCAATGCGGGCTGGTGGAAGGAGCCTGTTGTAACAAGCAGTTTTGGTTGGTGAAGGACTTAAGGACTGATCCCTGTCAATTAGATCACGTTGAGGTGTACTGGATGCTAATTCAGGAAGCAGGATAGGACTGTTGGTAGTGTTGCTGAGTTTAGTAGACAGCTGCAAAGTGAGCTGTAGCGTGTGTGTAGCCTCCCACTCCTGGTACCGCATGCCAAGTTATTCAGAGGGAACAATTTACAGCAGTTGTTTTGTGCAATCAGCCTGTGCTTATGCTTGACTTGCAGTCACGATGTAGACTTACTTAATTTCACGCCTTGTCTTTCCTTGCAGTGGACCTTGTGTCGCTGAGTGAAAGTGGGATTGCAGAATCTTTTGCAAACAATTGGTTGCTTTAAGAGGAGGGGACAGGACTGTAACAAAGCAGCATAGGGAGAGTGTCTCTGGGAAGAAATTTCTCTTTCCTTCAACAGACACTTTGTACATATTAGAGGAACAGTACTGCTATGTCTATCAGGTTTCCAGTTAAAGTTCAATTTTATTAAATTTGTTAAACTTGTGCTTCTAAGTAGTTTTGCACAATGTTTTGGAGAACTGTTTACATGTGTAAACACAATGTAAGCAGACTGTTTATAAAATCAGATGACAACAGCAAACAAGTTATTACATACTTGCAACCTCAGCATAGCAGATGTATGATGAATGTTTTAATATCAATTTAAAAATTAACCTATTAAAGCACTTCCTTAATTCCTTCTTTATCTTCAAATCAACTAATTTTTTGATTTTTTACGCATATGTCTAATGAGTATGTGATTGGATGTCAGAAACATGTTTTAAGTCATGCAACAGACAACAGTGAGCTTGGTGTACTGTGTTTTTCTGATCTAATAAAGCTTCACAACACTGTAGTGCTACTGTTATGCAATGTAACACATGTGTATAAGTTTTTTTAGAGTCAAACCAAGTAATTTCTCAAGTTGTAAAGCTGTTTTGCTTGTTAGGTCGCTTTCCTTTCTATTTAGTCGTGACATACTCCAAGTTGAAAATAACATACAGAAGTTTTAGCATGCTACTTTGATAAAAATAATAGAAGGCCTGTAAAAGCACCCATGAAAATGGTAAGGCATTCCCATCTTAAATTTATTCATACTGCTGTGTCCTATGTTCACATTCAAGAGCACTTTTCATTGCATTTTTTCAACCTCATTATTTCTTTTCCTCACTGTAACAAAATCTCAAAAGAGGTTTCAGAGTACCGCTAGCTGCTGAGTCGTATGCTCTCTTGGATAGTCCTTTGCTATACAATTAGTGGATAATGTTGTGAAGTCTTACAGAACATGTAAAGAATAGCCAAACTCTTGATTAATCTGATGGCAGAAAATAATTACATGATTTTACAGGAATTAAAAATGATCGAATCTCAAAACAATAGCTATAATAAAAGAATTCTAGGATGGTTCTCTAGAAATTAAATTCAGAAAGAAAACTTCTCATCACAGGGGTCATCTGTATTGTTGCAGCAACTTGAAAAGTAGAATTTTCCTATTTGTACTCACATCCATTCTAGTTTAATATTAAACCTGATTTAACATAGTAACTACCTTTTCTTTCATTTATGACCCATAAATACAGTATTCTGTAACAACAGTCTGTTATGTCCTTTAAAATTGTGTGCCAAACTGATGCTGGTGAAAAGTTTGAATAACTTGACAAAATGCATTAATTGAACTTAATTTTGTTTCCAACTTCATTAATTTATCTGCACTGAGCTACATAGTGATTTATCTCTATACTCCTAGTTCACCCATATAATTTAGAACTTTATTGCCCCTTGCAGCTTTGAATTACTTGTAGTTGATCATGTTAGTGCTTATTCTTCTTTCAGTTTGTTGATATATAGTATAAAGTGAATGTGTGTCCTGCTGCTACTACATGTGATGTGGCATTAATTCTGTCTTTTCAAGTCATGATCACTGTATTTCAGCCATAATGGATAACTGCTCTGGAGATGTAATGAGTGTTTGCAGTTAACTGACAAAAACTTGTACGAATTAGAGGTTATGGGCTTGGCTTTTACAGGAATTTGATATAATAGAACCTAAGGTATAGCTGAACTGAAATAATATTTCCACTGCAACCACTGGAGTAAAGACTCATAATTAAAACAGTAAGAGCTACAATTTTTTTTAAAAACATTCAGAATAGGGGTTAAAAGCTTTTTCCTTAGTTTTACTTGGAAAGTTTGGTGAAGACTGTTTAAATGGCTTTACAGTTGATGATGCAAAGACATTAAATGTTTTGGGAGAACTATGAAAAACTCTAATACCACTTAACATCTTCTGCTGGCATAATTGTTCTCCATTACTTACCATCATTGGCTTCACTTGCAGGTCTTAATTTTAGCAGTTTTATTAATCTTCCTTTTGCCTTAGTTTCTCTACCCTTATGTTCATTTGCTTTTCTTTACCTTCTAACACCAACCTCATCTATTTGTGCTTCTCCGACTTTCTATGTGAAATAATGGACAAGATGTACTTTCCTGTTCTTTTCTACCAGAGGTTCTGAAAAGGATCTTCCCCTGTTTTTACAACAGTGCATTGGACTTTATTTCCTGTTTCTGCATGCATTCAGAATAACTCTTTGTTCCATTGAGAAGATGAAGGGCAGTGTTTGATTTTTTAAAAAAGATAAATTAATGAAGTGCCTAACAGAGCTATTATTCATTTTGAAAACCAGTTGCGGTGGTTGCCATAGTAATAACAAGCCTTCTATTAAAGCTATTTTCTATATGTGCTGCCTGTATTATAATAGGCTGTTGGGGGAGCTACAGCTCTGTGCATCTGTGCTCTTTAAAGAATTTTCCAGCTTTGTATAGTTAAAATATCCAGGGAATTTATGTTATAGGAACATAAAACATGTAAATCTAGTTTATCATATCTGTCGTGGAGTTGTTCATGCAGGCCATCAATTCATGTAGCCATTTACAGTGATCTCAATGAAATAACAGCTGTATCAGAAATGAATAATACATACAGAGAAATTTTGAACTCCTCTAATATTTCTTGACATATTTTTTATTTATTTGTAATGGATAGAATTATAAGCTTGTAGTTCCAAGAAAAATACTTGTAGACTTGGTTGTTTGCCCTAATGTGTTTTAGGCGTAGTGGTTAATAGCTCTAGTAATTGCTTGTGGGGTTAAAAGGCTGGCAAATTAATGTTTTCTTTGTAAAATACCCCATGAAATATTTATAGAATATGAGGAATCTTTAAATCTACTGCAGTAAAAGGATACCATCCTAAGATTTGTTTGAATAATTTCTTTAAACTTTTTTTCTTCAAAGAGGAAATATATATCTAAATGTATTGTAGTAAACTAGATAAAAGAAATGTTTCCAAAATTAAATTACTTGTATCAATATGAAGCAGTATCCTACCACATTATGCCTTCATAATAAGTTATCCTAACCCAACAATGTTTCTGTGATAAGTAACTGCTGTCTCCTAAGCAGAAGTGGCAGTTGGCTAGTGCGAGCAAATTGAGTTACTTTTTGTCTAAAATCTGGAGGGATTTGTACATATTTTCATACTCATTGGTCACAGAATTGCATCAAATAATGAGACAGCTGAAAGACAGAGTAACAGCTGAGGTTCAAACTGTTTCTTCAGACAGTATCCTTTCAGTCTGGGACAGTTCATAGACAGGATTTTACAAATACTGTTTTTGAATCTGCCTAATTTCAATTAGTTCTGTGCTCACATTTTTAACAAGGGATCATGTCTGTAATTAGAAGGTTTTACAACTGCTCACTTTCAGAATAATTGTTCTGGAATTTTAAGAAAATATTAATTGTAGTGAAGCGAAGATATTTTTGCAGTGCTATTTTGATTGAAAGTGTGTGTATTTGTAGGTGTTATTAAAACTCTTGTATAAATCCTGTGCTTGGGAGCGTGCTCTCCAACTCATAAGTAGGATGTCTTAATTCCTTGGGAAATCTACAAGAGAAGGAGTTATATTTAATAACAATAAATTGAAATTATGCTTTGACTAGGGAGAATGTAATACTTCAGCCACTGACAAATAGTTTAATGATTAATCAGGTAATAAATAGAGGTCAAGTTTCAAATGTAAGTACAAGCACATTTCCTTGCTGTTCTTAATGTCTTGGTTGAGGATGAATTTTTTCTGACACCTCAATTAAAAGTGTTGCAAACTGTGAGGTAGACATACATAGTCAAGTGTGTGTTTGCAAGACAGCAGTTTCCAAGTTTGAAACTTTCTCATCTGTACATCCATACGACTGCATACTATGCAATAGACATTAATGAACTTACTATATGGTTGGAGCCTATTTGTACCCTACATAGCAGAAGTCTGGTACCTTTAGATTTGTTCCTTATTTTCCTCTGATTTCATTCTTTCCTGTTTGCCTTTATTGAAAACCAAATCGAACAGTATAATATCCAAGATCTAATTTGGGGAAAGAAGACATGTCAATGACATTGTTAGTATAGATGCTGTAAGTATTAAAAAACCTGGAAACAACAAAACAAACAAAACTCTGAAATAATTTATTTTTGGCATCTCTTTCCATTAGCTGGCATTCATCCTTTAATTTTGTGAATCCATAGAAATAATGACACATATTAAGGGGAGGAAGGCAAAAAATTTTCAGGCAAGAAAGGAAATGAAAACGTGCTGGTGGACAAGTTGAAGAGAACAGATTCCCCATGTGGAAAATGGACAGAAGTTAGAAAAGTAGCGCATTGGTTTCCAATCTGCTTCTCTCTCTCTGCTTCCTCTTTGTGAAGATCTGGCATCTGTGGATGTAGGTGAGAACTCTTCAGTCTCTTTGAAGCTCTGAGATGGGTTCCAGGTTTTGAGCTTCTCTGACAGTAGGAGCCACATGGGGCTGGTGACAGCTTTTAAGGCCCTACACTCAGGCATGTGGAGATAAACAAGGCATTCTTTTCTTGGTTGCCAGGAAGGATTGACCTTTGGATGTTGTGTGAGCTGGCATCTTGTCCTGATTTTTATCATGTTAAGGCTATTTTATAGCAGCAGCCTATTATACCTGTTTTCTAAAGAATCTTCTATCAAGTGTCTCATTTGCTTCTGTTTCTTGGGCAGAAGACTTGTTTTTAGAGGTGTATTCAAACAGTTTTTTCTTTGTGTGACATCTTTGTGGACTTACTTGCTCTTAAGTTAAGCTCCTGATTTCTGTCAGGCATTTCATATGTTTTTGTAGCTCTTGCGCTCTAAACAAATTAATTTCTATTTGTTCCCTTAGCATGCAGTGCTAAGTATTGGCTCAATGTGAAACCTAAAAAAAGTTTTTATCATGTGTTATGTGGAGAAAATTCAGCCTCAAATGGATTTTCTATTGCAAGGTACTGTAAAATATGAAGGTACTTAGTACTTCTTGGTGGGAAAGTTAAATATTCAGTAGGTAACATGGGAGGAAAAGGGAAGAATGAGGTGTTTAAAAGAAAAGCTAAAGAAAATTGGTTAAAAATATTGTGATACTGTCGCAGCTTACAGACTAGAACTCAGACAAGCAGTGGAAGCAGGGACAGGTATCCTGGAAAGAGTATAGGAATACTGCCTTATTGTGTAAGGTGGGGGTCAGGAAGGCTGAGGCACATCTGGAACTGGACTTGGCAAGGGATGCAAAGAAGGGCTTCTACAGGTATGTCACTTAGAAAAGAAAGGTCAAAGAAAGCATATCCCCCCTTATGAACAAGACTGGCACATCACTCTTGCCAGATGAGGAGGAGGCTGAGTTACTCAGCAGAATTTCTGGTTTGGTCTTCACTGGCAACCTCTCTTCCCACACTTCCTGAGTGGATGGACTGCAAGGCAGGGACTGGGGAAGCAAAGTGCCTCATACTGTAAGAAAATCATAGAATCATATAGGTTGAAAAAGATCTTAAAGATCATGGAGTTCAATACCACCATTAAACCATGTCCCTAACGATGACATCTGCATCTCTTTTAAATATGTCCAAGGATGGTGATTCAACCACTTCCCTGGACAGCATGTCTCAATGCTTGACAACCCTTTTGGTGAAGAAAATTTTCCTTATATCCAGTCTAAACCTCCCATGATGCAACTTGAGGCCATTTCCTCTTACCCTGTTACTTGGGAGAAGAGACTGACGCCCACCTGGCTACAACCTCCTGTCAGGTAGTTGTAGAGAAGGATAAGGTCCCCCCCCGACCCTCCTTTTCTCCAGGCTCAATACCCCCACCTCCCTCAGCTGCCCCTCGTGAGACTTGTGCTCCAGACCCTTAACCAGCTCCGTTGCCTTCTCTGGACATGCTCCAACACCTCAATGACTTTCTTTTCATGAGGGGCCCAGAACTAAACGTGGGATTTGAGGTGCAGCCTCACCAGTGCTGAGTACAAAGCATCCCTGATGCTGCTGGCCACGCTATTGCTGATACAAGCCAGGATGCCATTGACCTTCTTGGCTGCCTGGGCACACTGCTGGCTCAAGTTCAGCTGGCTGTCAGCCAGGCAGCTTTCCAGCCATTCTTCCTCAAACCTGTGCCATTTCCTAGGCTTGTGTTGTGCCCACCTGGGGAACCTGAACATGTGTAAGATGGGGACAGATTTTTTTCACTGTTTTGGTATGACAAGGGGTGATGATTTAAACTGAAAGAGGGTAGATTCAGACTAGATATAAGAAAGAAATTTTTTACATTAAGGGTGGTGAAGCAGGTTGCCCAGAGAAGTTGTGAATATCACATCCTTGGAAACACTCAAGGTCAGGGGCTCTGGGCAACCTGATCTAGTTGAATATGTCCCTGCTAATTGCAGGGCTGCTGAACTATATGGCCTTTAAAGGTCTCTTCCAACCTAAACTATTCTATGAATTTAGTATTTTAATTATGAGATAAAAATGTCAGAATGATTTAATCCCAGCTCTTTTTTTTACTTAAGACTGTGTCTTATATGTAACCTGAGAACTGGAATGAAAGTATTTCAATTTTGTGTTATCATTTGATTTTTATGAAGTCACCTGGTGGGTCACTTCTAAGAATAAAGCTCATTTTAAAAACAGTAATAGATACACTTTCTGTAAAAGTTAGCTCTGTATGTCAAATAAAATGTACGTGTAATTATTGTATTTTAACAGCATTATTATCATTTAGCTTCACTGATAGTCTTTTGGGTATATCTAAAATGGTATTCTGTGTATATGCTTTAATATTTACCTCTCTCTGTTATCACCAGAATAGTTTTTATTTTTTGCTATAGCAATGTTAGACTAAGTCTTCTAGGCATGACTTTTGCCCTGCTTCTGTAATTGTTGTTGGAAAGGACAGGGTTCCTTGTTTTCTTTCCTCTTGTTTTGGTGATGAACCATCAGAGGAAAGCATAACATGAAGTGATGCTTTAACAACAGTGACATGCAAGGGTCAGACCGTGCTTCTGGGGTTTGCTACTACACCTGGTAAGAATTCTTGCATAACCTCTTTCAGTTTTATTGTGTACTTTTTGTCACTGGCAAAATGCTAGTTGAGCTCACTGTAGTGAAAAGTTAGAATCAGAATTTTGTATGATTTTTTGGAATAGTCTGAGATACTGGAATTTTGTAGGACAGTGATTTTAGGGCATCAGTCAGTGTGAGGAAATAGAATTATCACATACCCAGGGCTAATGGTTTGTGATAGAGTTGACTTAATTCTAGATTCTTAATTCTCAGATGTGCAATCATATGTCTGTCTAACAGTTTCTGTCCTGAAAGCAATTACTGTACCACTTAACTAAAGCAAAACCAGAAACAAAAGCCTTGAGAAAGTTCAGACCAGTCCTGGATGACATGAGAAGAGAACAGAGCAGGTTATCAAATACAATAGGGGTTATTAAATACAGTCCAAAGGTGAAGTTCTATGTCAAATAATGAGAGTAGAACAGAATATAAACCCTGTCAGGCCAAATGCGTGGAAGCATTTCTAGAAGAGAGTTTGAGAAACAACTTTGAAAACGTATAAATGCAAGCTTTAAATGCTTTTTCTCTAATATTTTGGGAAAAGGAACATTGCCAAAGATTCTGTAGGTGCAGCAGACAATCTAGGTATTAAAAGAGCACCCAGAGAGGATAAGGCAATGGCAGAGGAATGTAAATATTTGTGTTCAGCATAGAAGAATGTAGGGATGTATTCACTCCCAAATCCTACATTATGGCTTATTAGAGGATCTGTTTCTAGTAAGTGCTGTGTTGTAATAGAAAGATGTTTTGTTGTTGGTTTTTACTTTCATGTCCAGTGCTGAGATTTCCTTCCAGAAACAAGAGTCCTTTGAAACAGAGTCCCATAGGATATGTGTGTTATTGTTTGGAATTATGTGACAGCCCAAGCTGTCCCTAACTAAAGGAAATGTATGTTCATTGCAGAATAGCATCAGGAGGAAAAATTTGTTTCTCTTGAAACTTGCAGAAATACAACATTATTTCTCCATTCTCTTTAAGTTTCAAAGAATGAATCCTTAGCTCAGCAAGTCCTACAAGTAGTTGTTTATATTTAACCTAAATGAAAAGCAGAGGTTTCATTTACAATGATACCATAATTTAAATTGTCATTGTCAAAACTATCTTTGCTTCATTCTGAACATAGAAGGAAATCTCAGCAGCACCACAGGATAAAAAGCTTTAGTAGAATAAGCTGTATTCCAGTTTGTCTGTGTAGTTCTCATCTTTGGCCTTAAATGAGTTACTTAAGAGTAAGTAGAATTTTTGTACTAGATGATTCGTTACTGATTTAATCACATGCTTCACATTTCTGATTGTGACAGTAGATTTGCATGTTTTCTTGTTTCATGCTTTCCCCCCCCCCCTTCTCTTTACATAGCCTGCTTTTAGAGCTTGGTACCCATGTTTGTGCATAAATTGCTATTTTGTTAAGGCAGGAGAAAAGAACCCCAGAAAGGTGGAAGATTAGAGTGAGTTTGGTGGGGTGTAGAGTTGAGAATGAACAATTGATGTTACTAGAAAATAATAAAAGTAGTTTTTGAGTTGCAACTTGTTTTCTGTTTTCTGCATATACTAATGACATAGTTTGTAAATGGTATGGTTGTGTGTAACAGTAGCCAAAACCTGAAACTTTACCCAAATGATTGTGTAAGAAAGTAAAAAACTAACGCACAAGATCAGTTTCCTTTTAGCCAGACTACCAGTGACACAAATAGATCAGATCCAGTAAAGCATACTTGTTCATAAATACTGCACAATGAGGAATGGAGCGGGATGATGCACAGTTCGGATCACCTGCTCTTGAAGGCTTGGGGCCTTCATTGTTATTAAACCAACTGGAGCTAACTCGTTATTAAACCAACTGGAACTATCATGTTCTGGGGTGCAGTAGAAATACATAAATAATTCATAGATGTGTTTAGTTACAGCAGCCATTCTCTCTTTTGTTGTTTTGTTCATAAACTATACAAAATGCCATTTTTCCACTCTTGTTCATATATGTTTACTTCGCCTTTACTTCTTCTGACTGATTCCTGCTTTTTTGGCTCTTAGAAGAATATAACCAGTGATACTGTTACTTATGATTTAGTGCTTGGTATCAGGGGGATTTACTTGACATCAAATCGTGGCTGGAATTGAAGCTTGTTGCAGATATGGTGGGGCTGCAAGCAAATACCGAAGCTGCTCGGGGGCCGAGCAAACTCCCTGGAGTGTGCAGAACTACTGGAGATGATGTGAAAAATTGCTGTACATAACAAACCACAGTATGAGAAGCTGTCAGAAGTTGTAGATAGCACCCTATGGGATTTCATGAGTAGTAAAGGGGGAAGGAACTGTGTGAGAAATGCCCAAGCAGTGCCATTGCGTGGAGAGTGGCCACTGGGGCCACTTTGGAAAGTGCAGTGTTACAAGACCAACAGTGCGAAGGTAATCGTTTCAGAAATAGCGAAGTTGGGTATAGCTGTAGCAAAACTGGGACCATCAAGGCAAGAAGTAATTGGAGTGGTTTGTTAAACTGGGACAGAGAAAAGGAAGTAGAAGCATAGTGGAAAAAGAAGATCAAATATGGGAAAAAAGGTAAAATTATGTCACCAGGTGCTGTTGGGCTGCTTGTGCTTGATCATCACAGCTGGAATCTTTTTCTCTTTGAATCCTTGCATTTACAGTGACAAGATACTCATGATGTAGTATATTTGTTGTGCCAGCCTGTGACTTACTGTTCAATTTATCTCTTAATCTGTGTTCATAGTCTGTACAAGTTCTGCTTTCATTGTTTCTTTGAGGCTTTGGCTCACAGTGAACTCTAGTAGTGTCATATTTTTCTAAAGTTACCAATCCTTTGATCATCCTGTATTCTTCCAGTGTCTGTCAACTCCTTGAGATGAAGAATAAGTGAGAAATTTATTGTGATACCACCACGTTTCTTGGGGTTAAGTGTATGAGCATGCTTTTATGGTGCCTTCATTCATGCATAGTGTACTGAAGTACTGTGAACCTTTTAATATTTTTGAAAGCATATGCTGCTGCTCCTTACATTTTGTGTATGCTTTAATGTATTACAGCTGCTTTACCTGACTTGATATACTGTATACCCTTCATATGTATCTCAAAAAACGTATGTGGAAGAATAATACATTTATATAATAAGTTGCTGAGTAAGATAATGTAAGGCATGTACATTAAAAATTAATGCTGAGAAATACTCCAGAAAGTTGCCTTATCACACTCAGTGCCTATTATCGGAGCTATCCCTATGGATAGCAGTTATCCAGTATTTTGTTGACTTTAGGATTGCCCTATATTTCTGATTTCACTGGATTTTCTGAGAAGACATGATCATTGTTGTAAACATCTTTGTGCTAATTTGAATATATCTGTGTATATTAATTGATAGTTTCCCTGGTTCTCATGAAACACTTCTCTTTTAATAGACAAATTGCGAAAATTGAGTTGGTCTGGCATTCCCAAACGTGTTCGTCCAATTGCATGGAAGCTTCTTTCAGTAAGTTGTATTTCTTTTTAATTCTTCCTTTGCATTTAGTGTCAAAGGTTTAGCCCTGTGATTTCTGCACGGTTTTTTATCAACTCATAAATTTTGCTAATAGGTAAGAAAAGTTCGCATAGACAAAACAGATTTCTTGACATGGGGATTAATATTAAAATTTATTGCTACATGATAAGAACTAAGGGAATACTTATATACACGACAACTCTAACTAGTGTTCTTATAATGACAAACTTACATATTTACAAATACCAGCCCTCCTTCTTTTCTTCAAAAACAGTGTAGAGGAAGAAGGAGAAAAAAAAGTGTTTAAGGTAACAGTTCCAAATCACTGCAGCTAGAAAATCTCTCTCTCCATCGGAATGCAGGGGAGTCTGCCTCCCACTTCTAACTGCTTGTCTATGGCTACTGAGGGCTTACCATGGGCTTCGAGGGAACACTCGTATCACCATGTCGTCTCCACAGAGAATAGGGCTCCATGGAGGTTCCTTCTACGAGCAGTTTCGGGGGGTTTCCTAAGAGTCACCGCCCCTCTCTGGGTCACAGGGGTTCTGGGTTTCTTTTGGCTCAGCCCTACCCAAGAATGTTCTCTGGTGCTATGTTCTGCTGCTCCAAGTAGTTTCTTCTCTCGCTCTCTGGAATTCTTCTGACTTTCTGCTTTTGGCCAAACGCACAATCTTGGCTTTGGCTGTGGTCAGATACTCTAATTCACCACTGTTCCCCCATCTGCAGGGAAAGGAGTCATCCTGCCATCACACCTGGTCCGAAATTGCACCGGGCCCCCCAGTATCGGGGGCTTAGTGTCAGGCTCAGCCCTTGAACTAAGGCCTGCGGTCGTGAGGGGCTCGGCCCCTCAATGGAGAGTTCACCAGCTTCTTTATCATTTTGTGGCTGTAATTCTTCTGCAGTTTGTTGCGTGCAGCTTCTGGGTGATTTAGTTTTGGCTTCAAGTCATCCCTGCCCTCCTCGGGCCAGGCTTGGCCCCAGGAGGGCCTGCATGCTCTGGGCCCAGCCGGGCCGGGGCGTGCTGAAACGTTAACTCCTTAATTTCTTTTGCGCAACTCATCTTCTCTTCCAGTTTGTTAAATATGTCATTCGTGGAGATGTCACAAAATTCTCTGATTGGCTACTTGGCCGGAATTTCACCTGGAGTTAATCGTTTTCTACCCCAATACTGGGGGGATGGGCTAAACCATGTTGTATTTCTTTTTAATTCTTCCTTTGCATTTAGTAATAATAGGTTTTTCAAGCATTGCAAATAATTTTGCTTGAGTTGTAATCCATTACTGATAGTTGAAAATATTGTGTCCTGTTGCTGAATTGTAATGGAAGTTATGTTCTTTTGCTCAGTTTCAAGCTTAATCTATCAAATTGAAAGGAGGGGGATGAGAAGTAGTAGTAAATCATGTCAGCTATATATCTTTATTTTTCAGCCTGGCTTTCTGTGAAAGAAAGGCTTGTGTGATAACAGAGGCCTCTTTCAACCAGTTCTGATGGAGTGGTGGAGAATTCAAAGACAAGAACGTTCTTACAGTTTTCTTGAGAATAGACACACAGTAGAGGAAACGAAGCCTATCAGTGTCCTACGAAAGGCTTCATTCAGACTTCACATTAAAGTAACTGCAAGAAAGGATTAACAATGTACTGAGGAGAAGCTGTGATAGGATCTGTAGGTTTTTTGACTGATTTTTTTATAGTGGTTTAGGATGAACAAGTCGGAACTGCTGTGGTCAATTAAGTTGTGGCATTGGCTCTGCTCATGTCAGACCTGTGAGTCAGTTCAGAGAGACAACCTAACTAAAAAGCTAATCACTTTTTTGTAATGTGAGTGTTTGGCTGGCTGAGCTCTCTGAACTTTGCCCGATAGCCAGAGGATTTTGCAATGGCAGTAGCTTGAGATAGTAGGTTGACTGAAATACTGTGGAGCAGACACAGAGGTGTTTCGATTGGGCATTGGAGAGAAGCTTTGTGGGAATCCGTGATTAACTGGGTTTGGTGTTACAGAATAGGATTTTTTAAACCTAAGTGCTCTATAATTAAAATGGTTGTCCTGCAAAAATACAGTGTTTTCCTCATAGAAGTATTTTTCATGTCTACGTTTAAGCTATAGTACTTGTGATGGCAAACAGTTGTGCATTTTAGCTGTTGTTTGTCTGCCTGTGTTTGGGAGAAGGCTTGTGAAGATGTTTGTATTAAAAAGAAGCAGAACTCTTGTGCTGTCTACTCTCCAGAGGTTACGAAAGACACTTTCTCAGCGAATCTTCATGTATTTAAGACCTGTTTAAAATTCTGAATTATACACACACCAGTTTAGCACTATTGAATTTTTCAGAGAGTAGGCTTAAACTGCTTTGCTTTTTATAGAATAATTCCATAGGGAATGCAAAGTATTTACTTCAGATTGACACTGATTTCTAGTGACTGAAAGAATCTCTCTTGCTGATGAGTTTTACTAAATTTGCAGCTTAGTTCCTTCTAGTGCTAAATGCAGATGCAGCTTAATGGTGGATATTGAAATATTCTGCTGTAATTGAAATTAAACATGGAGCTTAGAGTGCATTTTCGTTCTGTTTCTTAAGTTATCTGAGTTTTTGGTAATGAAAAGGGCATTTTTTTTTTTTCTCTTGAAGTTTTAGATGCCTGTTTTAAAATACTCAAAAAAATATGGCTCACTCAAACTTGACTTTGAAACACAGTAAGCTAAAGCATAAGAACAGTTTAAGTTCTGAATCAGAATACTGACACTGAGGTTTAGAGAGAAAGAATTATGCAAATTTTAAAAATATAACTTTTACATAAAGTAAACTAGCTCTTTTTGCTCTCTAGTTAGAACATGGGCTTTCCATGAACTTCAGTTTAATTCCAGAAGTTGATTTTATTTTATTATTCCTCAGTTTCCTGGTCTAGAGGAGTTCTTAAGTGTAGAGTTTGTTGTTCTGTTGCTTTTACTACTCCAGGATCTGTTTCAGTTCAATTCTTAACTTGGTCTGTCTTGTCATACCTCTGCAAAAAAACTGTCTTCAGGTTACTTTTTTTGTACTTTAAGAATTAAGTGGATTTTTTCTTTTTTAATAAGAGACCTACAAGACTTTTGTTGGTTGCTTTGTTTGTTTCTACCTCCAAATGGCAATACTTTGAAAGTTCTAAGCTCTTCTAAGAAGGTCTTGCCATAATTTCTTATCTGTTAATTGGTCCTCATGTGATATATTTTAGAAACCCAAAGATGAGTCATTTAGTAATCATTACTTTTCTATACTGTAAGGCAGCATCTTTTTTCATCTTCTTTCTCAAGTGGGGAAGAAAAAGTGCTTTCAGTTTTTTTGGTCATAAGCTCCACCATGCTTTTTTCTAATGGTAACCTAATACTGACCTGTTAATAATGTATGTCCCAGGTAAGAGGGAGTAGTGTGATAATCCCTGGAAGTGTTTAAGGCCATGTTGGGTAGAACTATGAGCAACCTTGTCTAGTGAAAACTGTCCCTGCTAATGGCAGGGGGCTTGGAACTAGATGATCTTTAAGGTCCCTTCCAACCCAAGCCTTTCTATGATTCTATACAGTGCACTGGCAGCTCCTGGGGAAATAAGTGTTCTTAAAAATCAGAAGTGACGTTTTGATTAAAGATTGGTAGCAATACTAAAAAAAGGACAGAAAACTGAAGAAATCGAAGTATGGTTTAGAGCTAAGTTAAGGCTGGATATGTTTGTGTTGGAGTTATTCAAAGTCTTATTTAAAAAGCCCAAACTTAGACTCTTTCAGGGAACTGAGTACAATTCATAGTATCTGAGGCAGATGGTGACTATCTTGTTTGTAAAATTAGCATGGAAATTGGAGTTTTAAAAATGATTTCAGAAATAGATTAGTTGAGATATTTATTACATAGACAGCAGGTTAATAATGTTAACATGTTTGAATACATTTTTTAAAGGAAAGCATATGAAAATCAGTATAATACCCAGGATCTGTTGATGTTATGCATATCTACTGGTAACAGTGTATACAAAAATTACATGATTTATTTTTAAAATAAAGCAAAAATTTTAGGTACACTGTACCTAAACAGCAAGCAGAACTATCCAGGCTCATTTCTCTTTTGAGTAACAAAACTAAAGATATGTTTGCAAAAACCGTTGGAGGAAATTAATGAATAAATGGATTAAACTCTCCACGAGTTTATTCACTGATGATATGTTGCAAGCCTTTCCAACTCTTGAAAATAAAACCTAATTTGTAAACTGAACAGCAAACACAGCAAGTCGAATTGAAAGGTTAGTTCAGTCTTTGAAACTGAATAATGGCAAAAAGACTTGGTGAGAAAGTATCAGCGTCCTTCAAACGATCACATCTGATCTCACAAATGAATTCTTTTCTAATGCAACCAACTAAGATACCCTACAGGGGAAAAAAACTCACAACTGTTGAGAATAAACAGGCATCAAAATTCAATATCTAACTTAATACAGAAGATTGGGACAGGATATTAAGTGTCAGACAGAGTCTTGAGGCAAAAGTAAAGCTGGTATGGTTTAAAGTACCTGGAACCAGACATGGTTTTGCAAGAGCAATTACCTCGTAAGTTATCTTGAACGTAATATGGTTTGCACTTACTCAGTTGTCACTATAAACTAAGAAATTAAAGTCAACAGGAGTGACATTTTAAATACCTTTAATACAAAATCATAGAATTTTTTAGGTTGGAAAGGACCTTTAAGGTCATGAACCCAGCACTGCCAAGTCCAACATTAAACCATGTCCCTAAGGGCCGCATCTGCATGTCTTTTAAATACCTCCAGGGATGGTGACTCAACCATTTCCCTGGACAGCCTTTTCCAGTGCAGGACCTGCCCTCCCTAAATCCATGCTGCCTGGGACTAGTTCCCTGGTTGTCCTGTGCATGCTGTGTGATGACAGCCAAGATGATCTGCTCTTTTATTAGTTACTTGTGGTGGCTATGGCTCATTGTATGAGTGCAAATATTGCTGCTGTACTTCTAGTATAGGATTTTTTTGATGTTATGAAGGTTATTTTTGTTAATGAAACTTAAACCTGACAGAAGTTTGATTTCTGTATTTTATCATTAGTGTAGTCAAAGCTATTATTGTGGAAGGGGAGCTTGTGGATTGTTGGCAAGAAATATTTTAATTTGACTTAACTAGTGAATAATTAGATTTTTCTTATGTTATCTTGGATATCCAGATCTCTTTCAAAGCCATCCATCTTTAAAATGAATCTTATACAAAGTTTTTATTTAGGATGGCCATGTAGGTTAAATATGAACTGGCTTTCTTTTTCGCAGTGTTGTGGGATGTTGGTGCTGATCATTTGAAAGCAAGTTGCTTACAAGAAAACTTTAATTATTTGTGAATATTCAGGAAACTTTTTGGTAGCCATTTACATGAATAATGGTGTTTCTAATAAGTGTACTTTGTATATAAGCTGAACATTCAATAACATTTACGTTTTGTAAAATGCTGAAATAGTATCCTAAGCTTGTTTTTAAATCAAAAGTAGACTGAGATACTACAAATGATGATCAAACTGGGCTAAAGAAGAAAATAAGAATGAATTTTTAAATTTTTTTTTTTGGATGGGGAAAGAGTGGGATTTTCAAATATGAATGACTTCAATGAAGAACCTTTCAGATATATTCTATACTTAATGCTACAATGTATGATCTTGCAGATCTATTAACATGACTTCCTCTGTGTGTCCATACCATGTGCAAAATAAGATAATATATATAAATTGCTTTTGGGAAACTGCTAAGGAAAGGTGCATCAAGTGTTCTTACAACTAAGAGCTCAGTAACTGGTGCTGTTGATTTTTTTTCTGTGATGAAACTTTTAGTAACCTGCTGAGATGAAATGAAAGCTTGAAATTGTTTTTTTTCTCACTGGAAGCGGTGAGATAATGCAGCTAGAATGTTTTTAAAGCTTTTGAATCCATACTTCATTGTATTACAAGTTTAACCATATTTTAAACGTATTTTCTAATGTATATAATTCCTACTTGAAGGCAACTGAGCTAATATGCATTTTGTTTAAAAATTTAATAAAATTGCTCCAATATTGGCCACATGGAAATTAAGGAACTCATATGGCATTATATTTACCTGAACTTATTTATTTGAGCTTTTCTCTCTTGAACTCAACATCATTTTAGTATTCTTGATGAGAAATTGATTTTTCTAAAAAAAAGAAAAAAAAAAAAAAACAAAACCCCAACCCCCCCCCAAAAAAACCCCAGTGATTCTATAAGGTATTTGTATCTGAACTTCTGTACCAGTTGGACTGATAAGAAAAATGGTTTATTGAAGGGTTATTCATATCTGTGTAGGACTGCATGGCACTACGTCAGTTAATGATGTCACAGGTTATCAAATGCCAGCAGTGCTTTTTGTGTGCAGGGCAAAGAGTGATGTCCTCGTCATGTCACTGCTTTTTTTTCAGGGCTATCTCCCTGCAAATGTGGACCGAAGAGAAAGCACTTTACAAAGAAAACGCAAAGAGTATTTTGCATTTGTTGAACAATACTATGATTCCAGAAATGATGAAAATCACCAGGATACCTACAGACAGGTAGAACACCAATTGAAGTGACTTTTACCTGCAGAATACCTCCTGAAGAACTTAAAGAGATTGTTTTTGAAGTTTGCTACTGCTTTTCTCTGTTTCTTTAGTCTTGCTGGCTAGACAACTCTCTAATAATTTTCCTAAATCTCAGAATCAAAAATATGAAGTAGTTTGGTCTGAAATTCAAGAGAGTGGGTTTCTCTTAATGTCAGCTTTAGTGATGCCTTGTTTTTGTGTTTAAGATTAGTAAGTAGTGTTTTCAAATCTTTAATCTCCCGCTCAGACCTTCCTTCAAATGAGTGGGGGCGGACAGGGAAAGTACAACAGTGACTGTTTCTTACTGGCTCCATACTTTTGCTGAAGAAGTTGAAAGTGTGTATGATGTGCAATAAACATAGGGGTGTCAAACTGTTATGCCCACCCAGATAAGCAAATAAGTTATCTTCAAGTTTGGTATTGAAATGAATAATACTACTTTAACCTTCCTGAAGAAGAGGCTGAGATCTTTCTTTCGGCTTCAAGCCTGATCTTTAGTAGCAAGAATTATATAGCATCACTAACATAAGGTGCTTGTGTGTGGAGCCCAAAATCAGCACTTTAGGATTCTGCTGCATAAAACTCTTTTGTGAAGTTTGGAATAAAAATTTAGAAGTCCTGGTGTTTTTGTGCTCTCTTCTTGATTGTCAAATATATTAAAATAGGTGTTAAACTCTGGTTTTACCTTTGAACTTTGGACTTGATGATCTTACAGGTCTTTTCCAACCTAGAAGATTCTATGATTCTATGACAGTGGCAGGCGAACATGACGTTATAGAAGTAGTAGTATGTATTTACTTGTAATTACCCCGAGGTAATGAGTATTGCCAATATGATCCTAATTTGCAAATAATTAAAATGTGATGTAAGGATCCTAAGATGTGAATACAAATATATGTGTTTTTTTCTTTTGCCTCTTTGATAGATTAACAATGACTTAAAACTTTGGATGTATGTTTTGAAATGCAGTAAAAATTCAAAAAATAATGATACAACAGGATTATAATTAATACTGTAAAATAATAGAATTACTTTAAATATTGTGTTGTTTAGAAAGTGTGCTGTTGGTTCCTTTTACAGTATTCCTCTTTGTCTAATTAGATCCATATAGATATCCCACGCATGAGTCCTGAAGTTTTAAGACTTCAGCCCAAAGTAACAGAGGTAAGAATGGTATCTAAAGACTTTTTTTTTTTTTTGTTAGAGAAAACATTTTATTAGTGAATCTAATATCACAGTTTGATTAATAATTAATTTGACGGTGCTTGCTATTCTGACTTCAGAACTACCTTAAACAAATAAATGAGGATATATAAGTGTAGGCTAAGAATACCACTGTAAATATGAGTAGTAAAAGCAAAGGCATCTCATTAATTTCCTGTATCGAATCTGTCAGTTTTTTCTTTGGTCTTGTGCCTTTGAGGTTTTTTTTTTTCCTTTTCTTCTTTTCTATATATTTTGTTAGTACTGTGTTTTTGAAGTAATGCAGAGCAGAGTCTCATGGTTCCATGCATTTGTCAAAATCACTTAAGGCCTGGAAGTTCTCATTATAGAGTGTTCCACTTGGGAAATTCTCTTTTTTGAATTTGTAGCATGAGTGCCTTACCTGATTTTACTTCCTTGTAAGTTTTGGATGTTGAGTACACAATTTAAATTGTTTTACTACAGTTGTAATGATATGATTAATGTGAATATATAATAATATCATTAAATATATGATTAATGGTAAATATGTTAGTCAAATTGGCCTATATTGTAGGATAATTGAATCTCATGGGGACTTTTCCTTTTTAAGTATATGGGTCATAAATGGTATAGATGATGTGGATCATCCTCTTTCAATCATTTCTTCTAATTCTTCAATTTATTCTCCTTTCTAGTGGTTCTAATTAGACCTTCAAATGTACTTCCATGTAGCTTCTGTTTGTACCATTATAGAGCCCAATAAAACATCTTCTGATAGGTCATTGAGAGAAGTTAAATGCAGAACTAGCTTTCATTTGTTTTTCTATTGTTGCAATTAGTTGTATAATGGAAATGGTCTTCCACACGTGTTGTAGAAATCACTTTGAAGAAATAGGCTAGTGCAGTGTTTTGAGAGAAAATACTACAAATATAGTCCTTTCCTACACATTGGTGTTTTACCTGAGCTTTTCTAGAGGTGAATCGAGGAGTAAAGTAAGTAAAATCAAGGGATGAGAAGGAAACGATACCAGTAAGATAAACTTACTTAAAGAAATAAATAAGATCAGTGTCAGTGTTTAGATAAAAATGAGCCAATAAGTGAAATTGAAGGTGAATATTTTTTCATTATAAGATGGGCACTGGAAGAAGAATGCTCCAGGTAAACATCATCATAGAATGTACTTAATATTCTTTCTTTTAACCAGAATATTTGGATGAGAAGTACCATAATAAAAATGATACCAAGATACCAAAATCTCATTGGAGAATAGTTTGAGATAAAGTGTTATTTAGTGAAATGATGAGATTGTCAGATAGAAAACTGTAGGATTTTGGACTAGTTTTGTCTTTTACTTCTTTGATTATGCATGAGACAAGATATATTTGTATGACTGCTCTTAAGAGATGGTTAATGTGTTTCTTTAGACTATATGTGAACTTGATATTAATTTTTAGGAACACAACTTTGTATTTACAATGGATATCTGCTTTTTCCATAATACAGTTAGAAATGTTAGAGTAAGCTTGTATTGATAGTTAAAGAAGATCTCATTAAGGTTTTCCAACATTTGAAATGCGTATTTTTGTTAAATATTTATTGTATTATGGAAACATCCTATAATAAGACATTGAAAAGAATTAGTTACAGAATAGCTAGAATTTCTTTTTGGTTGAATGATTAACTTGGAGCTTAAAAGTTTATTTGGGAACTCAGAGAATATATTACTATGAAAAAGATAGTAGTGCAGTATTTTTTACAAGCAGTCACAGTTGAGGATTTTTTTTTTTTATAGCTGAATTATACTTAATCTGAAAATAGGCTGATTTAATGAAAATGCTGAAAGAACTAGTAGACAATAGTAGAATGAAACACTACTCGTTTTGCTTGGGAGTAACTAAAAAAGGAAATACTGTGTCTGAGTAACTTATTGCTAAATAAAAGCCAATATGTCAATAGATCTTCAATACCAAATATTATTGAGTAAAGTTTGAGTATGGCATGCAGTTTCAGTCAGTTTTGTGGGATCATTAAACATGTGAAATTATTGAGGTCTTTTTTGCTTTTAATTGTCTTTTGGCAGGTAACAATGCTCAGGTTGCATATTCATTTAATATTATTTACTGAGATCTCATTTACAGGTTTTTTTCATAAAATTAGAATTTTTTTTCATTTCTAGTTATTTGTTGAACTTGTCCAAATGTATATATTTCTAATACTTCATTGGATATGTGCATCTTAAACACTGCCTTAAAATAAACGTAATTTAAATCCACACTTTCTAGAAATTGTGATTGTACTTGCAAGTGGCATTGAGTTCTCTTCCAACGCTAATAGAGTATGTATACAGCTCCTTAAATTAGTTTGTTGAATACAGCTCAATATCCCTGCTTGCTGATTGTGCTTACCTTTCTCAGTTTGAAGGTTTAGTAAATTGAGCCACATAACAGGCGTAATTGATCCCCATAAAGTAGATTAAGGCATTGTACAGCTGGAGTGGTGCTGCTTTCATGTTTAAAAAGAATGTTTAAAGAAAGCACATCAAAATCACTCTCCCCCCAATCCCTGTCCATACCCTATCCCATCCATCTTCCCTGCTCCAACACCTTTCTTCTTCCCTAGCAAATAGTAAGGAAATGGATGCAAAAATGATAGAAGGCTTGGAGGAGTGAGATGTGACAGTTGATTAATAAAAAAGAAAGTGTAAACCAAAGGTCTATTTTAGTAATACTCTTTTAGCTGGGAGTGAGTGGTCTTGAGGTACAGAAAAATGTGAAAAGGGTGGATTGCAGTAGGATAAGGGGAAATCTAGGAAGTATTTGAGTTATAAAGAAGTGATGGAGATCTGATTTAATTTTTACAGTTCTGTTAGTATCCTGAATGTTACAGAGTTGCAGGTTCTTCATTTTAGAGCTCCACTGATCTGACTAAATGTGTGAGCTACTGTGAGGATGGGCTCGCATATGTCTTTGTTCTCTCTTTGGTCCAAACCAAGCCCAACTTTCTTGATGCCATTGTACAGAAGATACTGAAAGGGTCATAGCATCCATCTTCTCCATTGTTTCTTTCCCTTGCTCTCTGGGTTTCTGGAGACCTGTCGCACTGCTGAATCCCTTAGCCTCGCAGGGGATCCCACCGTGTTCCCAGGGGCTCATGCAGGGAGGGACCTTGTGTTGTTCCCAGAACTGACGCCCTTTTAGGGGGAGGGAAGATGGTGCTGTCTCAGGTGGGCAACAGTCATTTCCCCTTTATTAAGGTGAGATGGCAAGACCTACAAAGAAGAGACGGAAATCAGAGTATGTGTCTAAGACAGGTTTCAAAGGGTTACAAAGGGTTACACTGTGTGCAAAACTATAAAATTGGACATTATGGTGGGTTTTGAGTGTGGTTTTGATGCTGCAAAGGTTTAGAATAACGATACCACCACTGGGAAGAATGTCACATAGAATGAGGTGAAGAGACTGTAGTTGACAAAATTGGACAAAAGCACTAGTCAAAGCTTTAGAAACAGAGCAGATGTCCTCTGACCTAAATTTCCAAATGTTACTGATTTTTGTTGTTCTTGGTGGTATCAGAGTCTCCGTTCCCAAATAACTTTTAATTGGAGTTAATAAGGCTGTTTTAATTTCTTATCTGAACTTGGAGTTTGGTTTCTGTAATAAAATGCTACACATCTCATCTGTGGAAATAATTAGTTATTTTATGTATAAAATATGTTATTTTATGTAAAATCAGTTTTTTTTGCTGATTTTTTATGTTATGTGGATCCTGAGTGAGGGAAAGGTAATGTTGGAGCAAGGATTTAAAGGACTGGAAATAACTAAATACTGGCCCTCAAAGAGGAGGACAGAGGAGTTGGAGGTGGTCTTCTGTACAGTGCAGTCAAGTTATTTTAAGGGCTAGTGATTGTAAGTTTAGTTTTAATAAATTTGGCTAGCTAATGTGAAGTAGTATAATTTATTGTCACTTCCTACTCTGTCTTTAACTGAATTTTGTTGAAATGGAAAGTATGTGGTTGCGTATTTCCCATCTATGCTTCCATAATATACATAATAATTTCAAGAAAATGACACAATTTAAATTAGTTCATAATTTTGTCTTTCCCTCCCCCCCCCTACTTAAAAAACAAAAAGCAAATTTTCAAAAACTTTTGGATTAAGGCTTTGGGAGTTTCAGAGTTCCTCTGAGATGGCAGAACCCACAAGAAATTCAGAACCTGCATTTAAGCTGATGACTTCTTCTCTTTATGTATGTGAATATAATTCTTGGTGTAATTATGAATGAGCGTTAAATTCAAATGAGAATAATAGATTGGTAATGACATTTCATGTGATGTAGTGGTTCATAGAAGAAAAATAATTCAAGTTTCTGTTGCTGATTTGGAAATGAAGAAGGGAACCTTTTGGGAAAGTGACCTTTTAATGAATCCTATTTGAGCACAGTGATGAGTGCTGTATAGAAACTTAAATCAGTCTGCTGTTCAAGTTTTCAGTGCTCATTTTTTTTCAATTCAGAACAGTAAATGAAACCTTATGAAAATGGGTAGGAAATTGGAAACACTATTTCAGTGTGTATTTGTTGGATCTCTGATGAGGTGCATTTAGGGATATTAAAGCTGATGTGCCATCAGTGATGCTTCCTGCTCAATAATGTTAATCCCCACACCCCCAGCAAACCCAAACAGGCCCCCACTTCCCTTAGTTTCCATACCTGGATTTTAAAAATGTTTTAAAAGGTTGGTGGTACAAATTTGTGGGTTGTTTTGACTTTAGAAATGCCTTCATGAAAAACCACAATTTTTATAGTTTTTGCAATGTGTATTTTGATAGTTCTTACTGAATTACTGTGGGGGTTTGTTTGTGTGTGTGTTTTTTGTTTTGTTTTTTTTGCTGTGCATATTTTGTAACCCCATCAGACCAGGTGTTTTTTATTTAGCCTAGTGCAAAACACTGTTCTACATTCAGTAACTGCTATTTAAATAGGTTTCTCTAGTCAACTCTATTTTTCAAGAAAGTTATTTGTATTTGCAGTATGGTAAACTTGTCCTTTTTCTGAAATGAAACACACAGACTGATAACTGATAATACTGAGAACTGCTGTTACTGAAACTAGAAGTGGCAACTGCCAGAAGCAGGTGGGGTGGCTGTGAGCTAACTAACCTAGCTAGATTTGCATTTTTCCAATAGTAGTAAAAATAGGAAATAAAGAACTGCAATTTCATAAGGGTATAATTATGTAAAATGTAAAAGCAAGTTGTAAATGGCAGAGTGCAAAATCTTTATGCAGTTATTGATAGACAGTAAAACCCCACAGGCTATTGCTTGATGGGCAGAGGCTGGTGTTTTTTGGGATTAGTATGCAGTGCGTGTTAAAAACCATGAGGTGACAGGACTAGCACCAAGAATTTGTAGCTAAAGGAATAAGCATCTTGGCTAATGGGAACAAGAGGCTTCTATGGAGACTTTGCTAATGAGTATCTCCCTTTCTGACTAATCTCTGAAATCAAGCTGAGCAAAAACTGAATCTTAATTGTAGTTGTAATGGATCAGACGTGAACTGCGTTACGGCTTCCTTTTCAGTGCTCACCAAAGCTTTTTGTACTTGTTGTTAACTGTCTCCCTTGTTCCATGAATTTTCAGCCAGGGAAACAAAACCTGGAGGACAGTTAATAGGTGTTGATATTTGGGACTTGTTTTCAAAGCAAAAGGTGCAAATATGTTTCAGCATCAGGTAACTTGTGTGGAAGCCTGTAATGGGAATTTCAAACACCTTTCCTTAAAAATAACTGCAAGAGGACTTTTAAACTGAATAATAAGATTTTATTTAAAATTGAATTAAAATACTTAGCTTCTTAATTAACAAAAACTTGAAGTGAGACTGAATATAAACAATACAGACTACATAAATAAGCTTCCTCTTCCTATTGTGTCCTTTCAGGGCAGGTATTTACAGGCTTTCTTGAAGCCTGAGCATTCTTCGATTTCTGAGGTTGCAGCAAACTACACAATCCTTGAGGTCCTTTGAAAATGTCTCCTTTATTGTTAGTATTGAGGCCTGATCAGAAAAGTGATGTTGTTTGTGCTCTCAAGAATGAGCAAACATTCTTTTCTTTCAGAAAATTATATATACTTGATGGAGTATCTGTAGTTAGGATAAGGCACGTAGCAACTTTCACTCTACTGCTTATTTGCAGCCTTTCAAAGGCATGTAACATGTTCAGAAGCAAATAATTGAGAGGAAATACAGCATGTCACAGACCTAAATTGAGTCAGAAAAGTTCTGTGATTTTCCTGCTCTCTACTCTCCTCATGCTGAGATATTTTGTGGCCTTCTGAGCTTTTGCAGATCCTAAGCAAGCTGCAGTTTACAGAGTTGGGGAGGTGAGGTTCTGATTGTTTCAGATTTTTTATTAACCACTATAGACACTTCTGAAGTGTAAAACCCCACGCTGCAGTATCAAGCAAGCTTAACTGTTATGGAACCTCTTTTTATGGGCATGTTATTAAAAAATCTAAACTATGTCAAGTACTTCTTTCTGTTATGAATAAATGGAATCCTGCATTAATAGAATACTTCTTTCTAAGAGGTGAAAAATCATGAGAAGATCATGTAATATTTCTTTTTCTTGAAGAAAGAAGAATTTTATATTATTGGAAGAGCTCCAGTGAAAAAGGGCAGCTTTGTATTAAGTACTGTAACTGAATTATATACTAGGTTGGTTTTAACATGTGTTAATACCCTGAAAATGCTCTCTTTTGAAGAACTGAGAAGCTTACATAGCACTGGAAGTTAGTTATGGATACCAGTGTTCATTTATGCTTTTGTGTGCATGTTTTTTTAATACTAGTAGCTCTATGATATTAAATTTGTCTGCAGTGAAGTCTTCAACATCGACATGGGGGGCAGTGGCAGGGCAGGTACCAACCTCTTCACTCTTGTGACCAGTGACAGGACTTGAGGAAATGGCATGAAGCTGTCGTGGGGAAAGCTGAGGCTGCATATCAGAAAAATATTTTTCTTCCAGAGGGTGAAAGGAAAGTGTGCTGTGACCACTTCCCAGGGAGTTCAAGAGGCATTTGCTTTTCAGACACATGGTGTGATTCTTGGGGTGTCCTGCATAGGTCCAGTTGTTGTACTCAGTGACCCTAATGGGTCCCTTCTAACTCAGCATATTGTATGATTCTGTGATAATTTTCAACTGTCTTGTTTAAAATGCGTTCATCACTTGTTAAATTATCTGATGGTTTCTTTAACTCTTTTTCAGATCTTTGAAAGAATTTTGTTTATCTGGGCAATACGTCATCCAGCCAGTGGATATGTTCAGGGCATAAATGATCTTGTTACTCCTTTTTTTGTGGTCTTCGTTTGTGAATATATAGGTAAGATTTGTCTTAATACCAAATTACGAATTGATATTGGTTTTGAAACATCATTTTAATTTTAATCTGATTAACGGTTTGAGTGAGCTAATCAAAGCTTAATTTGATATATGAATTTTATAATAAATGTTTTAATTATAAATCTGTATCGTTCTGTTTAAATGTATACCGAGAAGCAATCAGACTTTGTTTAAGTAGCCAGTGGAGTTCAGGAATCATCTTGATTTGTACTTAAGAAGTGCTCACCATTCACGGTGCATTTTTTGGTAGTTTTATTCTGTGTTTTTTTCTCTCCTGTTCATGTCTTTTGTGAAAACTTTAAATTGTACATATGAAGGAGACAACAGCAGCAAAACAAAAAAGCAAACAAAAAAATCCAACAATGCCCACCCAAAAAAACCCCAAAACAAACCCCATACCAAAACAAGAAAAATAACCCATGAAACAAGGAAATCTTTTGAATGAGTGGAGGGAAAATTAAAATAAAAGGAACCTATTAAACTGCATCTGTGGCTGAAAAAATCCTGGAATTAGGCTCTGAAATTTAAGGCAACAGTAATCAAATTTCCCTGGTTAAGAACTTAGCTCTTCTGGGGCTTACGACATTAACAATAATAGTGTCAACAGGTCTGTTTGTGTTGTTTGTGGCTTTATGTGTGAGTATATTTTTGACAACTTAACCAGTTCAGATGTGGGTTAAATCTTAAATTTGTAGATTAGTATTTAAATTGTTATAAACATTAAGAGAATGACTAATTGTTAATAATTGATTAAAAACCTTGGGTATAACTATGGATGTAAGAGATAAGGTTTAACAGTAAAAATGACAGTGTTAATCTGGTTTGAATTAACATTGTTTTCCTTGTACTTCTGTTTGTCGTACACACATACTGGGAGAATATAAGTGTTGTGTATGTGAACTTGAGCAGTGCATTGTCTGCCTACTTCAGTGGATTCTTCCTACCTTCTCTATGCAAGATACCCATTGGTATACAGGTTAATCCAGAGTGACTGGTTTTAATGAAAGACAGATTATCCTTGAGTGGATGATAGACTATCCATTTACTCATTTGCATGGCAACACCTCTATTGCTTTGTTCATTTCTTGTTTCGTTCGGGGACATTTCATTGCTAAGCAACCAGTGAGAACTACTACTGCTTTCTCCCTAATCATCTCTTAAGTATGGTAGAGGCCCACTCCTGAGAGTGTTTGCAGTCTCTGCCTTTTACTCCCTCATTTGACAGATAATGAAAATGTTCTTAATGATCCTAGAGCAGTGGGGTCTCTAGTAGACTTTAGGGTTTCTAATTGAAATATGAAGTTCAAATGAGATGTGATTAGAGAACTGATATTCCATGTTAAATAGGCCATTTAATTAATATGGTAAATAAGTTTGTCTTTACCACCAACTTACATTTGGAGGCCCTGGTGATTGTTAATGTATTTGCAGTTTGTCAGTGTTTTCATATCAGAGAGCATAGTTGTTCCAGCAAGTGTTCAGTGAAGAAAGACAAAACTCAAAAACTTTCAACTGTAGGAGATATTCGGCCACTGAAACGGTATGAAGCTCAGAAAACTACATGCTCATTTAAAAGCTAATATCTATGTCATAAGAAAAATAGCAAAATGAAGGTATTCCTCTCAGTATAGCAATGGTCCTGTCTAATTACTAACAGCAGTTATTTCCTATCAGGGACATACAAAAACTTCCAAAGATTTCTCTTTAAACAGCCTTTTGATTTGAAGCTAATATATTCAAGTTACACTGAGTGATGGATTCTTGTTAGAATGAATAAAAGTATGCATTTTATTTAAAGTTGAAATGGGGACTTGAAACTTATGAAGTACCTGAAAAGTCCTGAGATTTGTAATAAAATTATAGGATTCAAAAATCAGACTATGAATTGTGGTTTAGTAATTTAGATAGAAATAATTGCAGAATTGCAGAAATGTCCTAGCAAAAATGTAAAAACTGCCAGTATATTTAATATTTACTCTAGTGATACTCTGTATTTACTTGCGTTTTTACTCTACATTTCATTTCTTGATTTTAAGTGGATATTGGTTTATACATTAAAGTGCTTCATTTATTGCTATCTTTTAACTGTTGATTTTTGTATTTTCTTTCTCAATTTAACTGAAAGCTTTTTGTTGGAGTTCAAAGTCACTTGGGTCCTAATTTGTACAGTTGAAAGTGATAATGCCTTTTATTTTAGGTTCTTTCTATAATTTAAAAAAAAAGTGGTCCTAAAGAATTATTAAAGATTAATAATAAATTCTAATGGTTGACAGTTGCATGAATAATAAATCTGTGCTGATTAGATCATCTGATGGTATATCCTTGTAATGTTTAAACATGGCTGTAGTTTTGTCAAATATTTTGCTGGGAGGAAAGCCGTGTTTATTTTGCCTTTATGACAACTGAGAGAGCCCTTAACCCTTAATCTTGCATAACAAGTGTGTGACATATTTATCCTAGTGATGGGAGGCTTTCTGCTCTGCTAAATATGTCTACAGACTTTTTGGAAAAGTGTTACAGAACTTTGGAAGATACAAATGACATGGATGGAAGTAATAATTTACTTCTCATTCAAATCTGAATGCCATAAAGTGGGTTTTGTGGGTCTGTATATAAGGACTGAAGTCATAGAAATTTTGATGGTTTAGCATGGGCTGAGGTAGCTGATTTTAGCACAGAGGTTCACACGTGGAGAATAGATTGAGTGACTGAATGCAGGAACTGAATATGTTAAATGTTGAGAGCATTCTTTCAACCTTTCCATCAGTGTAAGTATGATGAAAGTGTAATCTGGTAATGTCTCATTAGTTCCCCACTCTGCAATAAAAGCAGAATGCTGTAACATTGTCAGTGAAATAAAATTTGGTTGTCAAACCAAGCCAGGAAAGGCAAAATGTCAATTAATTTCTAAGGGGGTAAACACTGGCCCTTGCTGGAATACAGTAATTTCAGTTTTGAGTTTCTGGTTTAAATCAGGAGAAGGAGGAATTTAAACCTTGGGTTTCTTATACCAGATGATTGTGTATGTTAATCTCAACATTATTTTTTTTTAATTTTTTCCCCTTATGAAAAGTGCTATAGGTCTTTTTCCTGCCATATTATAACAGCTTCTCTAAAATTCCAAACACTACAGGTGCGGGAAAACTATTTTGTGCTTACTTCTAACCTCCTGCATGACATATCAGTGTTGTAACATGTGTTGTCAGAACAAATGCTAATTACTGTCAGGGCAGTTTTCCTGAAAGCTCTGTGTGTTTGCAGCATATTAGTTTGTGTCAAAATGAATCTCATCCCTGTGGATGCACCAGAGGTGTTTTTGTTAATAAGATATACCATGTGACTTGTCACTGTTCACAGACTTAATGAATAAGAAATTTTGCACTGGATTGCAAGTCCTATTTCAAGTTGCCACACGTTGCACTCTTTGTACACCTTCCTCTTTCCCTAAATTCCTGTTGATATACATTGTTTTCAAGTATTAGGTTGTGCTGCACAGTTGTTTGTGGTTTCTTGCTCACAGAGTTAGCTACACTTGACTGTAACTGTCAGTTCAGTAATTCACTGGGCCTTGTGTGTATATGTAAAATGCCAGAGAGGACCTGGATTTATTCACTATCCAGGGAGATGAAAGCTCAAGAGAAACACCACCATAATAAGGGTGCATGTCAGGCCATTGTGGAGTGGCTGTATGAAATAACTTCGAGACCCCCTAGCAATGTTGGATCAAGAGCAAATTAGGAGTTAGTAGGAAGTCCAGGGCAGAAAATCACAGAATCACACGGGTTGGAAAGGACCTCTGAGATCATCAAGTCCAACCCTTGATCCAACACCAC
>VXAY01002893.1:241342-297882 GCA_013399855.1 Oxyruncus cristatus
TCCTGAACTGAGGGGCCCAGAACTGGACACAGCACTCCAGGTGTGGCCTCACCAGTGCTGAGTACAGGGGCAGAATCACTTCCCTGTTCCTGCGGCCACACCGTTCCTGATTCAGGCCAGGATGCCACTGGCCTTCTTGGCCACCTGGGCACACTGCTGGCTCATGTTCAGCCTCCTGTCAATCCAAAATCCCAGGTCCCTTTCTGCCTGGCTGCTCTCCAGCCACTCTGTGCCCAGCCTGTAGCGCTGCAGGGGGTTGTGGCCAAAGTGCAGGACCCGGCACTTGGCCTTGTTGAACCTCATCCCGTTGGAATCAGCCCAGCTCTCCAGTCTGTCCAGGTCCCTCTGCAGAGCTCTCCTGACTTCCAGCTGATCGACACTCCCTCCCAGCTTGGTGTCATCTGCAAATTTACCAGTGGTGGACTCAATCCCCTCATCTAAATTGTCGATAAAGATGTTAAACAGGACTGGCCCCAACACTGGTCCCTGGGGGACACCACTAATGAGCACTGTTGTAGCACTTCATCATTTTATGTCAAGAAAAATGAGGCTGCTGAAGACTGGAATGGCGATTGAGATATTGTTGACAATCTCCTTGAAGTAGAAGAGCTTGATGATGCTTACAAGAACTCATGAACTGAAAACTTTGAAAAGAGGGGTCTGACTTACCCTTGTAAGTATTTTTTTCTTGTGATCTTAAATCCTTTCGTAAAAGCATTAAATGAAACTTCTGTTACCTAGTGTTTTTTAAATTGATACTGCCATAATGTCATGGACTAGTTAATCCAGGCCCAAATCCTGGTGGGATTGGGGTGGGATTTATTCCCAGACCAGTGTTACTATGAGTAAAGAAAGGCTCTTTGGTCCCGAAAAAGGCTTCATCTGTCTGTAGCTCTCTTGCATACAGTTCTTTCTATTCCCTCTCACATGTTACAGGAAGTCTTCCTGTCCCTACAAACCAGTATGCAGTCTCACTTTTGCCTTCTTTCCTAACCTTTTCAAAAGATCTGCTGTGAATAATTATATTTAAAATTATTTTTTCCACAGTTTGCTGTATCTAAAATTGTAATGCTCATTATATTGGAGTAAAGTTTCAGAGCATTTTATCATGGCAGTATCTGCGGTAATTCCTCAGTGTTTGTTTATAAAATATGAAAAAATTGTCAGTTAAGCAGAGATTATTTTTTTCTTGAGGAGAGTTGTAATTTTTGTGCAATAAGTCGATCTGTTTAGAATGTACATAAAATTGTATTTCTGAATGATGTAAGCCACAGAACAAAGAGTATTAACCCACTGACTCTAGAGAGCTGCTTTTCGTCATACTTGGAGGGTTATAGGGTAAAATTTTGTTTAACGTGCCTTGTTTCCTTTCCTTCACAAGATGAAGGTGAAGCCTTGATTGCTTCAGTATGTAAATTAATTTGAGATAATTAATCCTGCTGTCTGAACACCTAGACCTTTCCCAAGTCACTAGTCCTTGGAGAATTATAGATAGGACTCATGCATTGAGGTTTTGAGGAGATAAAGTGGAAAAGATGGAACGTATTTGTAGTTATTCAACTTAGAAGAGATTGAATGAAACTGAAGGAACAACAGGTTGTTTTTATAAATTGGGAGTTGAACAAGGAGCTATAACTGTATTAACTGGATGCTTCTGCTTCTCCCAGGCCCTTCAAGTTTTGCTGTCTTCTGATTTACCAGGAAAGAAGTTCCGGAAAACCTTCGAGGACTGAGTGCTCAGGAATGTGGGGGATTTCTTCAGCTTGAGATAGATGAAAAGATTTTATTTGCAATTGTTGTACGCTCTTGAACTTTTCTTTGAATTTTGGCATTAAACTTTAATAACAAATGTCTACTCTTTTAATGCTTTTCTTTGTTTAAATAAATATGAGTTTTTGCATGGTATTGTATTAAAATGTTTTTATATACACATTTGCTTGAAATTATTTATGAAATTTACAGAAATTAAATTTGCATAAAAGCAGGGACGTGAAGCATAACTGACATTTTAACGTTTTCCTGCAAGTTGTGAAAGTATTAAGAAAACAAATGTTTTTTAGAACTATTGTGAAACTTGTATGAAAAGCTATTCAAAGTAGTTTAAATCACTTTTCTGTCATATGAAAATTCCATACCACAAATTCCATTTGATCACATTAAATTTTTTCTCCTTAATGCAAATTGCCAGTAATGTAATTTCCATATACAAAAGTATATTTTGGTGCTGATTCTTAGTAATTGCCATAACTTTTTATAGTAATACTCATGACATCACTGAAGTTGCATCATAAACATGGGCAATGTTGTGTGAAATATTCTTTGATAATTAAATGGAATATTGTAATCTGTGTGATTTGGGTGGGCAGAGAATGAAGAAAGCTTACACAACTTTGGAATTCAAGACTTCAAAGTACTGAAAAGCCAATTACATCTTCTACGTAAGTCTAGAAAACATTATATGTTTTCCTCTAAAAAAGAGCTACAATATACCTTCTGTAAAGAAATCTTACTATTTTACATCCTTTTATTCACTTTAAACAAGTAGGAAAATCCATGTGAAAATAACTAGCAGCGAATTGTTTGAATTGTCAGCTAGCAGTGCACTCTGTGATATACTGCTGTGTCTAGGGTTGGTTAGTAAAGCAGGATGTTTGCAGGCATTCCAAACGGAACTAAGAAAGGGTAGATAGTATTAAGAGGACACCTCATGCTTAGTTTATGAAGGGTTAGGGAATAAGAGGATGAAGAAGGGCAAATATATTGGCAGAACTTGTGTAATGGAGAGAATTGATTAATAGGGGACCAGTGAACTTTAAATTGCCTTTAATCTTTTGATCCTTTTATTTTTTTGTTGGCATATTTATTTTATTTATTTACCTGGACAAATTCGTCTTTATCTTTCAGCATGACTTGTTGGAGTATGAATTTTTTAGTTGCTGTTTGACTAATTCTGTAGTGACCACTTTGTTCTGGCTTAGAGTTATATGATTATTTCATTTAAGGTTTATTTTTTTACATCGTTATAGTAGTATAAAAGTCCTAATGAACATAGTTGAGCTTTACCCAGATATGCAGTTTGTGTGTGCTTGATAGTGATAGAGTTTATTCCCTACTGGTTTTCCCTAATTGCTTAAGCTACTGGAAGTTAGTGGTGGCATTTAGTATCAAATATACGAGTGGATCTGTTTGCATAAGCACTTTCTCAGCCTGCTTTGATCAAAGTGAGATTATTTACTTATTTAATTAGTGAATTTTTAGCTAATTGCACCAACCCAATTCTGGCATTTTTTGGAATATACCTTGAAAAGGTGTTAATAAGTAGCGACTGAGCACATATTTACAACTGTATGTAGCTGGGTAACAGGATATTGCTACATATATTTTACTCATTAATATATTCGATTTCCAGTGAGGGCTTGGAACAGTGTGAACAGTGTGAACTAGATATAGAGTTCATTTTCTTCCAGATCCTGTTTGTTGTTTCAAGAGGTCACTGTAGGGTACCTGCCTGTTCCTTTCACTGTTCCTTAAACTTCACAGTGGAGCTACATCTTTGAGTAATTCCAGATTAAGTTTAGTTGGACAAAAAAGGGTTTCCTTGCCACATGCTTAGATCACACAGCTGAATCAGGGCTTTCTGCTGTCAGAATGGATAGTTTTGCTTTCTCTTTTTCAACTTGAAATGTGCATTCCTATCTTCTCTTTTTGGTCAGCATTGGCTTTTCTCTGGCATGGTGGATCAGTTCAGTTAAATTGGCTGGAAACTAAGCCCATCATATACTGAATAATTTAACTTTCTGCACTCATCTTGAGGATCAGAGATGAATATGAGTAGGGATGAGGGATAGGAGCGTGTTAGGGAAGAAAGGGGAAGCAAGGTCTCTGTTTAATGCCAGGTAGCACTGAGACTGCTTTAGCTGTGTTATTAAACTGCATGCTCATGATAAGAATTTGTGAATTCCACTTATTTTTTGCTTAGCAAGTTAGGGAGCGCTCAGAAAATTATCTCAATAGACAAATACAGGGTATGGCAACCTGCTTTTCTAGTATTTTTATTTCTAGTACTGTGTTGAAGGGCCTTTATTTGTTATAGACAGTGCTGTTTTGCAAAATCAATTATTTTTTTAACTCTGTTTCAACTTTTGTTTCACTCTTTCATATACTGTCACATTTCCAACCTAATAAGAACAGGTCATCTGAAATGTTAGATGCATTGTTGCATCCTATAGACTTGAGCTTTGCCCCCTTTCTTTGCTTATCATATGTAGATTTTTTTTATATTACTTCTGTTATGTTTTTTATAATCTTAGTTTATTTTTAAGTAGTTTTGTAATTTTTTATAATTAAAGTGTTCAAAGTCATATCATCCTGATGCGATGGAAAAACTATCTCCAGTCATCTTCATGACCTCCATTGAAACAAAAATAAGTTCTTGAAAATCCATTCAGTTAACCACACAAATTGCTAAATCAAAAGTCTTGGTTTTATGGACTGACACATATTTCAAGCTTGAATCAAGTGTGGGCAGTGATAAAATATCTTACTTAGTTTGATTACGGATGGAGAGTTGGAATAGTGGTGGATACTTAAATCATAAGGATGTATTAGTTGACAAAGTAGGATATACCTCAGTTCTTTCAGGAAAAAGTTAATGTATTTTAACTAAAACTGGTTTTGTGGATAATTTAAAAAAATGTTCCTGTCTGTTTGCAGTGGAATAAGCCTAATTAAAGTTAAAATTCTCTGGATGTTGTTAACAATAGCTGTCAAAAAAAGAGACATGATTATCTTAAGTATATCCAACTGCTTAATTGCCTGTTATTTTTAGCTTTCTATGTGAGAGAAAATCAGTATATTGAGTAATGGTATTAATTGCTCATAGTGTCTTATGGGTGCCTGTTTCAAACAAAACAAAAAAAACCCAATGTCATAAATATTAAGGTGTAGTAGTCCTTCCAATTTTAAAATTTTTTAAATTATCTTAGAAGAAAGGACAATCTATATAATTAAGTATAGATTCTTGAATATCAGTACTGAAAGAAAAAACTCAGTATGTAAAGAATATATGAAAGATAGCTTTGCATGAAAAAAAGGTCATTAAAAAAAGTCATTAACAAGTGATTAACACAACTATTGTTATCTTGGTGTAAAACTTAAAAGTTTGTGCAATTCTGTATGTTAGTAGTTACCAGGGTTGTCAAAATCCAGCTCACGAAGCCAACACTGAGTGTTTTGAGTCATAAAACTTATGGAAGGAAAAAAACCCAAACCCACAACCTTTTGAAAAGTAAAGTAATAAGACTCCAGTTCTATTATTAACTTCTCTGTTGCATTTATATTTTCACACTTCCGTCAAAATCCAAATTCAAGTTTGGATGAAAAGGGAGAAGGAACAGCTGTCACAGTTGTGTTCATCTACTTGAGTTTTATGGAGCTTCCCTGTCAATGTTTACATGTCATTGGAAATAGTTTGCTTTCTACACAGTAGACTTTACTAAATCTTAATAAGATTGTTGCATTGTTTTATAATGTTACTCTTTACAGCCTAGGTATGGTATTTTTTGATTATTCAAACAACTTTCAGGTGAGCTGTCTTTGGTATTTAGAGTTCTGAACTGTTGCATTATATTCATACTTTTGTGGGCAAGATATAATTCAAGCTGATAGTTTGATTAAAAATTTTTCTCATGAGCCTCTGTTTGATAACTAAGAGTACTACATGTTAAAGTTTTTTTTTTGTTTTTACTTGGTAAAATATTTTCTTTACTCTTTTGTGTTTATAGTTTCCTAATGCCTTAAACTGAAATCATGTTTGTCTACGAACAGTTCTTTGGTGTAATTTCCCTGATTTGTGTATCTGATACAATTTGATCCAATTTTATAAATAAGAGAGTGTAAAAAGAAGGTGTTGCCCCTGTTTTAAACGCTATTCCTAACTCTTCTTGTTTTGAGTCAAATAAAATATGGTAATAAGAGGAATAGAAAAATGCATTTGTAATAAAGACTGCCTTAGAGGTTACTCAGGTATTTAAAATTTAAAAAGTTAAATGATTTTTTGTGAATATGCCTTCACAGGAAAACTGTTATATTAAAAAGTAATTTTCTCTTTCTTTGGGAGAAGAGAGGGGGAAACACATTAAAAAAAAAAATAAAAAAAATTCCTCTTATTTTTTTTTCCAAATGTCAGCATTATTTTTGTTAGACTTTGAATAAAAGGAAAGAACTTTTCTATATTTAAGAAGAAAATATCTGAGTTGTTCAGATTTGTCATATTAGAAGATGCTCTTCCTTTTTCAGAATAGCTTCTACATATTAAGTTACTGTTCTCTGAGTCCCAAAGCTGTCACTTTAACCTACCTGAATAACTGTTTCAAAGCAGTATCATATCTAATTATCATGCTGCAGTATTTTCATTAAAAGTGTAGTAAGCAATAGTTACTGCATTTTTTGATCTGTGACTGACAAGCTTTAAAAAAAAGTATCTAAAGGGATTAAGAAAGATTGGCTGCAGAGAAAAGCTTTAAGAGCAGCTATTGAAGAAACAAACACCTACTATCTCAAAGATTAAAGTAAGTGTTGGAAAGAGGATTTATCAGACATAACAATTTCTGATGCCTGGTAGTAATTACTTCAAGATACCACTGTTTGAATTAAGTGTTCTTTTCCTAAAAATGTTGCTGTATATGACTGACTTTCTTGTGAAGTAGATAATTAAATCAAAATTTTTGATGTTTTTCTTTGTTGACATAAGATAGTAACTGAAAAAATGTAAATTGCCAGTTAATTTTTTTTGGACTGTGTCCTTAGGCGTGAGATTACAATCATCATCCTACTTTTCCTAACATTCCCAAAATTTCTTATTGCTGTTAGAGCAAAATTAATTGGATTACATTTCTTTAAACTTATTATCCTGTTACCTGTTCTGCTCTCTCCGTATTATTACAAGTAGAGGCATCTGCAGGTGGAGTTTGAGGTTTGGGTTGGGGTTGTTGGATTTTGTTTGTTTGTTGGTGGTTTCTTTGTGGTTTTTTTTTGTTTGTTTGCTTGTTTTGTTGGAGTTTTTGTTTTAAATCTTTGTTGACTGCTTCCATGTCATATCAAAGTGTGTCTTGAGAATACTGATCAGTATACTAGAGTGTATGGCCCAGCCTCCATTTCTTTTTTTCAGTAAAGCAGTGGTGTGAATACTTTTTTGAAAAGCAGCCGGAAGGTTCAAACTTGTATAAAGCCCATCTTCTTTTAGATGACTGTCATGGTTTTACACATTAGAGGAAAAACCAAGTAGAGACTTGAAAGTTACTAATAAAAATTTCTTCAATCATATCTGTGCCAGGAAGTCTATCAAAGAGTCAAGAAGTCTGACAGAGGTGTGATGGAACGTATGAAATGTCACTTCATAGCAGGGGAGCTATGTGGAATTTTTGCTTAGATGTTTCTTGTGAAGAAACTTTCCAGACCCTGTCTTATGGACAAAATCAGAGGAATTCTTTTGAATTTTTGCTATTGGGGATGTATAGAAGAAATCTCTAAATTAATAAAAAAATTCTAAAATTAAATAGGACTAATCAAAGGTTTCTAACAAAATCAAATTAACATTTCTGCACTGTGATGTTATCTTTGTAAAGACCATGAAAGCAACTTTTGTGTCTGTAAACTTGTCTTTTGTTCTTCTCCCTTATAAATCAGTTGGCATGATAAGATGTACATTCATCCTATGAACTCTGCCTTGCTCTTTGTTTTTTTTCTTGTTATACTCTCTCTAACTTGGAGAGTCTTCCAGTTAGTTACTTACCTACTTACCTTTTTTGTTTTACTAGAGCAAGTCTTCAAGACCTTTAAGCATCCTTAGTTTAATTAAATTATATTAATTTTATATTGTGGTTAAATGCACAAGATCTAAAAATGCTGAGGTAGCATAATTATAGTTGTTTTTCTTCTCTTTCTGCTGACTGGTGAGTAGATTTGCTTCTTGGCTTATAGGTTGTCTCTGCTGTCTGTTTTTCCTGAGAGTTTATTCCATATCATTTTACTAATGCCAGGCATTTCTGTTCCCTCCAAGAAAGTCTGTAAGGTCATAGCAACTCTTCCATTGACTATGTGATTATTTTATTTATTCTCTTGTATTTTTAAAGTTTTATATACCTTTTAAAGCAGTGTTTACTGTGAGGGTGGTGAGACCCTGGCACAGGCCCAGAGAGATATGGATGCCCCGTCCCTGGAAGCGTTCAAGGTCAGGTTGGATGGGGCTTTTAACAACCTGGTCTAATGGAAGGTGTCCCTGCCCAAGGCACACGGATTGGAACAAGTTGATCTTTAAGGTCCCTTGCAACCCAAACCATTCCGTGAGTCTTCACTGTTCTTGAGATAGAGATCCACGATCTTGCTCGGATTCCAATTCAAGTACCTCAGGTAGTTCAGAGCTTAAATATGGATTTTATTCTCACCTAGTATCTAACTCTATATTAAATATTATTTTACATTTTCATAAGAAAAAATTAGCTCTAAATTTGTGTCATAAGTAATCTGACTAAATAAGTCAGATCTAGCCTTTCTATTGTTTTGAAGTGTTTGCTGCTTTCAGCTAACTCCAATTTGTCCATTAAATTACAGTATTTTTGTATTATTTGATTTTTTTTTTTCCCTAAGCCATACCAAAAAGTATGAGGAAAAAGAATTTTTGTTCTCCATGTATATAAAAAAAATCTGTTAATGAAAGTCCTGTTTTAGTGCATAAGGTGATGTGGAGTTTAATTATCTACTTTTAAGATTTGTTTTGCATCTGTATGTGTGTTTCTAAATTTTTAAATTTATCTGTCTAAGGAAGATGTGTGATTTCAAGATGCCTAATGCACACTCTCAGAATTTTAAAAATTAATTAATTTTGTAATAGTGCAAAACCAATGCATTTCTGAAGTTTGAAATACATTTTGTGGTTTATATCATCTTATTTTTGAAGGCAATTAAGAAATAATAGACTCGTACTGTGAGGAAGTCATGAGAGGTTGGTGCAAGGTATTTTATTTGAAACTACAGACTGGAAATGTTGGGTCATGGGAATAGATGGAAAACAATATCTTGAATAATAGTAGAAGCAGTGAAATGATATTGAAGAGAAATCAAAAGATTTCTTCAGTATAAAAATGAAAGAATTGTGAAGGAGAAAGTTAATTACAAATTAATGTAACTATGGGAGAGACATGTATTCCAAAGAGAGCAGCTTATTTTAGTTCTGGCTTCTGCATTCGTATCCCTCTCCCCATGGTCTCCATATAGTTATAATTAACGATCATCATTCTATGGTGAAGTGGCACAGAGGTGGTTATACTTTCAGATATAAATCTTCTCAAGCATGCTTTCCAACAGACTGGGAAATTAATTTAATGGCTTTTATGCGATTAAAGATGGCTTTTGACATCCAAATATCACAACTTTGTGTGTTTATTATGAAGTAACTCACAGGAAGAAAAGCTAAAAGAGAGAGAGTTGCTTAAGCAATGACAACGTGCTGTACAAATGCCAGGAACGTTAACATTCAAATCCTGTTGCATAGATCAGTGGCATCTGAAGATCTAAGAAGAGATTTTCAGATTAGGTGGATCAGTGCTTTAAACAGAATTGTAAGCAAATTTTTGGGGTCTTACTTTCAATGAGATATTTGGTTAGTAATGTTTTATGGGTTTCAAACCAATACAAATAGATTCGTCAAAAGTTTGTATGCCGAAACTTTAAGTTGGCTTTGCTTGTAGTTTAAATGCAAGCCTTTTTAAATCATAGTAATAATAAAGTCATTGGGGTTTTCATCAGCATGGGGATATATTGCTTGGTTTTTATTTGAGAAATTTGGTATTTTTAATTTTAAGCTGTGGAAAACAAGTTCATAAAGCAGAAGTGAAAAATTAAGTACTTGAGCACAATAATCAGAATAGAAAAAAGAAAGGTTTTTTGCAAAACAGTTTTTCTTCTGTAGGTTTTCATTGCATTATTTCATAGAAGCAGAAAGGATTTAATGTTTTTATAGCACATTCATTTTGAAAAAACCCAATACATTAAAAAAAATGACTTATGAATTGTGTTCTCGTCAAAGATATTTGTGAACTGATTTGCAAGTTCTGTGTTTAGTTATGAGAGATAAATTTATTTTAATGCAGTATGGCTGTATTTTAAAGGCCTTTCTTAAAGTAACATTCTGGAAGAAAATTGAAGAGACTATTCTATTACTTTTGAACAGATAGAGCAGGGTTTTTTTCCAAGTGGTTTGATTATTTCTTTATCTTAACTATAAATACCTATACAGTAGGTAGAAATAGGTTTGAACTTCATGAATGAAGTAAACCTTGTGGTTTTTTTGCCTCAGAAGCATATGTTATAGTTTCATTAGCAAATCATAAATCACAGCAGATTAAGCTAGTTAAAGAATGCACTCAACGATTAAGCAACATGAGAAGGAGTGTTACCTGCAGAGTACATTCTCCTCTAATCTGCTTCTTCAAATTCAGTATTTGCAGTTGGTGCTAAAAAGTGGAAACAATGGATGGTACTTATATTCTGTTGTAAATAAGGCAAGAAATCTGTAAGGTGGATTTCTTTCTTATTAGCTGTGAGTGATGTGGGAGATTACAAAATAAGGAAGCATGTAATTTTGATTAAGAAATTTGACCGATATTACACAGTGTGGATTTGCAGCAAACTGCCACTGTCATAGACTTGTGCGTATGATGTCACTGAAGAACAGTTATTTCCTCTGCCATGCATTTTGTTTTGAGAACTTATTTAGTTGTGCCGTTCAATTACGCTAATAGATTAAAGTAAATTTGCTTCATGTGTGAGAAAATTTATACTTATATAGCATTATGATCATATGTAAATGGTTGCTGAGCTTCCTTGACAGTGGCAAATTTTTCAGTCTTCTGTCACAGAAAAAATTATATTTCTGAATTTGTAGAACTTTTTATATTTACATACAAGTTCTTGGATAATTTGTATTATTTTATATTTGTCCAAGTTAGAGTTGAACCTTTGGCCTTTCTGAGTTATCCAGGTATTGCATTAAACATATTGCTGTTTATGGGATTGCTCAAATAAATTCTCTTTGCCAGCCTTCTATTATTAAGCAATTACATGCAAGACAAATTCTTTTTTTGCTTTTCCTTTTTCTGTAGTTTCAGGTAAGAAATATTAATTTTCAATACTTTTAAGATTCCCCCCTTGCATATGCAGATACATAGACTGGTTTTTTTGTCTTTTAAATACGTTGTGGCTTTTAGTGCATTTGGGTTTTTTCCCTTCGAATAAATAATTATTTTTTAAATTTACATTAATTTATAGATTCTTTTTGAAGGCATTTGCTGTGCCAGAGTGATGGTCCCTAAATAGCCCTCTAATCAATCCTGTACCTTAATATAGGGAAGTCCTGTGTTCCTGAGGTTTGGTTTAGACTTGTTTGACCACGCTTTGGTTTGCTCTTATCCCATACTTGATGTTTTGTGTTGGTGTGTTTGTGTGTATGTGCATCCATAGACTTGATGCTTTAAAAAATTAAATGATGAGCTCAAACTAGGTAATTAAAATGCGATGTGGTAGACATGTTCAACTTTTAATCTTTCATTTCCTATTCTCTAAGCACCTTTTGGATTTCTCAGGAAATTCCCTTATCAGGCATTCTAAGAAAATAGTCATCAGGATCCTGTGCTCATCATGCATACTAGTTGCTAATTATGAGTCCTGTAATTTGGCATCCCATGCACCACTTCTCCCTGGCAAGCTGTTTTGGTTGACAGCAGCTAACCCTTTGAAATGAATACTCTGAGAAGAATTTGTGCTGAGCATTGTGGTCTAGATTATTGCTCAAATAAATTTTTAAGAAGAGCTGTCATCTTACAAACTTCGAAGGCTTCTGTTTCACAGTAATGTCATATCCAAGGATATGGCTTACACTCTTTATTGCAGTTGTAAACTGCCAGGTTTACTAGCCAGATCTCTCACCCATCTAAGAAGTTGGCCTTATGCAAGTTCTGTGGGTCAAAGACCTGTTGATGCCACCAGGTTTACTTAATTCTCTTTTGTACCCTCTTTTAGTTGTAGAAATTTTGAAGTAGTAAAGATATTTTTCATCTTCCTCATGTCTGACTTGTGCAGCAGTAATCTCAGTCTGCAGCCTATGAGGACCTGATCTCTTTTGTTTAATTTGCACCATCAGCTGAGAATTTTCGTTTTTCAGATAAATTTATCATCCTTAAAAGCAGGCCTGTTTCTGTATAGATATTTGCAATGGGTTATAGAATCATAGAATCATAGAATCAGACGGGTTGGAAAGGACCTTGGAGATCATCAAGTCCAACCCTTAATCCAACCCCACTGTGGTTACTAGACTATGGCATTAAGTGCCACGTCCAGCCTCGTCTTGAAAACCTCCAGGGATGGAGAATCCACGGAATTAATATAAATTAAGGGGCAAATTCTGGATTATTAAGTATGGGGGAAGAAAGGATATTTGCTGTTAAAATCTAGTCAAGAAAAAGCCTGAGCAGAAAAATCTTACTGGCAAGCATGTAAGCCCACTAAAGGAAGTCTCTGAATGATTTATTGATTACTTTCATACAGAATCTGGAATTATAGAAAAAGTATATGAAATATTTTCTCTTTTGTGATAGAGCAAATGGAGAGTACTTGTAGGGTCATACATTAATTTTGATGAGCATAGAAATTCAGTCCAAGTGATCAAGTTTATGGTGTTTTTGGACATGTTGGTTTACCTTACTCTCCAGGTCAGAGGAGGTTGTAACAGTTGCCATGTGCAGTAAAATTACTTAGAGAATTAATAAAGCATAATGACTGTTTAAAATATCATTCTTATACTGATATATAAAGAGATTTGTCTTGCTTCCTATTGCATCTTAAGGAAATTGTAGGAGATCAACTGAAAACAAATGTAAGATTATTAACAGTGTTAAAACAGACAATACATCGTGTATGTGAGAGCATGACTGGTTATAGGGGAATTTTTGAAATGCAGTAAGGTCATGTTTACCTAAGCCTGGACTGGTGAGATGATTAAGTTATTTTTAATTTTTTTTTTTAATTATACCTTTGTGACTGTAGTGTACCACAAAGAAAGGGAAGCCTTTCCTTTGGTGATTAATTCTTAACAGCTCAAAAGCTATTTCTATCAGATTAATGTGTAATTAGGACTTTTTCAATGAGAGATATTGATGTGGTTTTGTACATATTTAATTAGGTAACTGTTACTGAAAGAATTTACATTTAAATGCTCTATTGTGTCCTGATCTCGTTAGAAAAACATTGCCTTAGTTAAGCTGTGACTGAATAGCTGTTTCATAAAGCTTTTTGAAAACTGAGTTTGAAGTTGAATATGTAAGATCTAGTTGTGGAAATACTACTGCGCACCTCTGCATGCAACCTTACATGTGTGATTTTGTAGTTTGTGAAAGCTGGTAACTTTTAGGTTTGGTCTATCTGAAGATACAACATCTGAAGTAGATCACAGCAGAGTAAGCTTTATACAGAAAAGTGCCCATGCATGTATGGCTAGAATGGTTTCCTTGCCCCACTGCAAGACCTGTATAATTTGGCCTTGAAATACAAGGTAATACTTTGTATACATTAGGTGAGAAATAAATGTACAAAGATTACTGCTAAAAAAAACCCCAAACCAAAAAAACCCAACATTTTAAAGTGTTCAGATTATTAACCTATCTAATGTTTCTTTGTATTGTTTTATATATTGAATGTATGTAAAGAAGAGTCATAATTTATTGGTGATTTTGCAGTCTCTTTTGGGCTTCAGCACTGGGTCTTTCTTTACCGCCATCCATTTTGTTCCCTACCTCATACTTCAGTGGATTCGTCTGAGTTTTGCTGATTCTGAGTGTTGAGAAACCATTTCAAGATAAAAAGCTGAAATTAAAATATTAATAACGCAAGTAAATGTCTGTTTCATTAAAATGGGTTTCCTTTGAGGGAATGTATGCTTTATTTAATAGAGATATCTTTTGTATGAGCTTGCTTAGTGTAATGAAGTAGTAAAACTATCGAGTTACATTTTTCGTTTTTTCCCACTTTATAAAGACTGAGTTTTGGTGTTGGCAACAGAGTTTAGAGAAGTTCTAAATGGAGGTTACGCTTTTGTTGGTTGCATTTGAACGCAGTTGGACACGTTGCTATTGAGAGGGCTACTAGTTACTGTAGCAATATCATTAACCCATTCTAGTAATGTCATACATTTTCAGTATTTTATTTCAGGACATGATTTCTTCATAAATAAAATTCTCTCTGAAATTAAATTTTTACAGTTCTTTAATGCAAAAATTTGCATTGTATAATTCCATCTCTCTGTGATGGCAGATGTTTTGACCTGAAAAGTCAAAGTCCAGCATTCTTTAGAAGAAATCAATTACATATAAAAGGCAGAGATCAAATATGAACTTAATTTTAACATTTGAACAACTTCCACCAAAATCATCAGTTAACCTTAATCTTGTTTTAAAATCTGTTTTTAGTGGAGGTAAGTTATTTAGCATGTATATTTTCTACTATCATTGGAAAACTAAATCTGTAAGTAGCTGTAAGTAATATTTATTTTCTTTTTTCGTTTTATCCTTATGTCTTTGCCTTTGGGAATGGATCCAGTTAAAGCTGTTTAGAAAAAACTACTCTTTTTGCACTGTGGGAAGTTTCAGAAGCATACCCTGGGAATGAGTAAAGAACAGCTAATACCATGCTTACAGCCATGCACATATTCAGATCAGCATGCCATAGACTCCATGCTACAACAGTTTTCCTCCAGGCAACTATTTTACTGTCTTTTACAGTTACACAGATAACATGATAAAGATCTCCACAGGAAACTGAAGAAAATGAGAAATGTTTCTGTAAGACTGTAATTGGGCACAGTGATCTTTTTTCCCCCAGATATTGATACATGCACACACTGGCCTTCTATTTCTGTCCACATTCTTTTATTGATTTTGTACTACTGTCTATTCAGATATTACTGTCTATTTAGATTTCCCTCATTGACAATAAAGTTATTTAAAAGCAGAAATTGCAGTTATGTTGTCAAGCACAAATAATATCTCATGTACTTCTGGGATGTTTATTTTTGCTTCTTCACTGAGGACTTGGATGTTTGTGACTTTGCTTTTTTGATGCTGTGCCATCTTTATTAGAATAGTGCCTGGATGCTTCCACAGTGTAGGTCCTTGTTCAGCATACACTACATTTAAATCAAAAAGTACCAGTTAATATAACATATCCAAAAATATATTACTTAGCTGATTTAATGACCGTGTATTTTAATATAGCTTGAAGTAATTAGACTTTTTCTTTGAAATATTTCGTTGCTGAGTTTTAAGCTGAAGTTTGACACAGTTGCTTTACACAGGGTAAATGCTACTAGGGTATAAGTGAAGTACAATTGAGTTGTCTTGCACACTTAACAAAGTTTTGAAATTAAAAAAAACCTAATTATCTGACTTTAGAAGAGATGACTTAGTGATGCATTGGAAGCACAATGGGATTGGAAGTTAAGCTAGAAGTAGCTTATATATTTAAAGAACATATAAAAATATTGAATATTTATTTTGCATTTAAGAGGCTTATGAAAATGCTAGAGATCAGTCTGTTTAAGCCACAGAAAAACATATTGTTGTTCTCAGATGTCTCTTCAGAAAGGAGAGACAGAACAAGATGCCTGGATGAGTGAGTACCTCCAAAAAAGTGCTATTTTTATTTCTGTAATGGCTGAGCTTGTGGTTCTATGACATTATAATTGGGGACTATGGATTCTTTTAGTGAAAGAATGGGATATTTTAAATGCTTTCTATATCTGTTGCTTTATAAGGTCACCCAAACTTGAACAGAGAGAACTTGATAATGGTTCCCTTTCCATCTCTTAATTTTTTTGTTGTTGTTCCCTGTGGAATAATAAGAATTTTACTTAGAGTAGTGAATTTATGTCAGACCTGAACTCTTTTCAGAAGGACCTGTCCTGACATTCTTTGTGCTTGGGGAACATACCTGTGATGGACAGTAATTGAAACCATTGATAGATATTTATTAAAAGTTATATTGTGTTTTCTGAGGGAAAAAAAAAAATCACCATTCTAATTTGATAATCCATCTGTACTAGAACAATCAGAATCTAGTTTTTCCAAAATACTGCTGGAGTGTCTTTGCTGTCCAAGTTGCTTCATTCAGCCTAGCTTCACAAACTCCTGTGGTTTTCTGACTGCTTGTTGCAGGTAGTTCAGTCACAAAATGGAAAATCTTTTGATGTGCGTTTGAAGTTTTATTTCAGCTAATTTTATACTTCTGCAGTTTAGAGGTTGGCATTCTGAGACAATCCTTTTAAGACCAAATTATAGCTAACACTGTGAAACAAGATTTTTTTTTTTATGTGATTAGTCTGATTTATTTTAGGTTACTAGTTTAGGACAAGTCAGGTAATGCTCCAACTCTACTTGTTCTTTTGTGTTGGCTGTGAGGGGAGGTGAAGATGCCCCACCTTTGAAGGTTATGTGTATCTTCAGATTTTTGTTGGTTTAAATCCTGCTGTGAGAATATAGTGTGAAATCATAGATTTTGTAAGAGAGGGACAAAAAAGGAGGTAAGATAAGAAAGATGAGAAAGAGAAGATAAAAAGTCTTTTTCATTTGTTATCTTTTCATACCCACCTGAAGAAGAGTTATTGTGTTGTGCTATGGTTTATAGCTTCCTTTTTGTTCAGAAGTGTGATAGCAGTATCATGAAAAGAAAAGGTGCTCCATGGCAGGAAATTTGCTAAGGAACACATTATCTAAGTAGTTGTAATCTCATTCTTTCAGCAGATGTTTAGTGGAGGAGGGCCTCAAGACTGCTTCATTCAAAGGGAAGTTCAGTATACATTTGTGTTTTATATAAATATGAGGAACTGTGGTTCATTTATTATTTTTTCTATAGACATCCTGAAACAGAGGGAATGGATTACTTCTTTTTTTTCTGTCTAAAATATTAAAATGAAAATTAAAAATATTAATGAGACTTTTTTCACTAGGGCACTCATTTATGAATATCTAATGAACTGTATAACTGTAAGACTCTTCTGTGAGTTAACATGGATAAGATATACATAAGATATACAAATAATTTTTTTCTGCTGTAGAGGATACATCATTAATTTTCTTTCTGGAAAAGTTTTTTTTTTTCTATATTCACCTGAATCTTCATCCTTAATTTTAATTTCTAAACTGTTCAGGAAAAGGCTTCTGAAAGTTGTGGGGTTTTCTTGTTTAAAAATCTCAATGTACATCAGGTTGGAGGTAGATAGATCAAGACTTAATATTGATATCTTTTACGCGTTCATATGAAACTTGTCATCTTAAATCCACCTTTTTTTGTCCATGTTAAGTCTCCTAATTTTCTGTCTTTCTTTAGGTCTTGTGTGTACTCTTAGTAATTTTTCTGTTAGGGAACTTAGTAAACAACATGTTGATGTTTCTTTGTTACTTTTCCTGGTCTTTCAGAGACCTTTTGTATTTTTTTGAGCTGCAAAGCTGGCATTTCAATTTAGATTAATTTTTCTAAATGTACATCACCTTAGCTACTTGTCTAATCTGTTTCCTCATTGCTAGATGTTTTGGTTCTTCTACTGATGCTGGCCTGTTTACCTCCCTTCAATCCTTTCTTGTTATCTCCATTGTATTCAAGCATCTTTACCATGCAAATACTTTTATGTTATGCTGGGCTTTTCTCTTAATATGTTTTTTTTGTGAAGGGGTTAGATGTAGTGAGTGAAATGAAGACAAGTTTGTTCTAGAAACTGTCTTTAATGAGAAGAGTCTAATAGAGTAAGTGATGGGACCTGAGCAGAAAGGGGAGCATCATCTTCATTTACTGCCTGTGTTACTCACATTTTCCAAGAAGCATTGATAGAATTTGCTCTCCATTGTGCAGGATCTGCCCTTCTTTTCATTGGGAGGAGTACTCTGCTGACATGGGGGAAGGATTTTCTTCCTGCTCACAAAAGGATCTGTAAAAATTTGCTGTTGCAGTCTACTGCTCACTCTTCATTGTTTTGCAAGGCAGTGTTATATCTGAGTTTATCATACAAGGTATTTGAAATATGTTGAGTACTTGTTTATCTGGGTTTGTAAACTGCACTCCAGTGCAAGGGTGGTATTCCTCCAACAACCAGTAAATGACTACTGGTATGTTGTTAACAACCCTGCCACCTCTGAGTTCATCCTGTGTTATTTTATGGAGTCTCTGCTGCAATCCCCTGTTTTGTTTACCGTATTTCCCTGGTAAGTAAATATCTTAACTAATGCTTTATTAACACAACCTAGTCTTCTTGTCCTACAGCCATTAGTATTTCACAATCCAAACCCAGTGATCCTTTAGAAGCTGCACACCCACATGCAGACACCGATGCAAACAAGAATACTTTGGTAACACCTTGCTGGTAGTGTCTTTTAGTAGTGGTAAAATCACTGGTATGTTAAAATTATTTTAAACTGTATGTAATGATAATTGTTATTATCAGTTATTATCAATAAATGCTTTAAGGTAGCATAATCAAATGTGAAGACCTGAGAATGTACTTAGGCATCTGTAACTACATACTGAAAAGCTGTAAGATAATAGAGGAGTTTTAAGATACTATATATTCTTGGTATTCAACCTTGAAGTTGTGTAATGGAGCAAACTCCTTTTTTGGTGTACTATGCACTGTTTGGGGAGAATTAAACACTTCTCTTCTGCACCTTCCTTTCCTTGAGAATAAACCAGGGCTGGGACAGATGCTTCTTGGATACTCATCTTGATACAGTAAGACTGTGTGAGCTGCTGCAAGAAGGAAGCTACAGCATTTGCTCAGAGTGTTCACAGTTCATGTTAAACTCTCTTCCGCAGCTGCATGGGAGCTTTGGGAGTTGGGTGGCAACACAGCACACATTCTGTGTTCCTTTCAAAATGGATTAATTCAGATGCTCTGCTTTTAAAAAGACGATGTAGCTTAGGTGGTGAAGTTTTTGGTTCATGTTGAAATGTGAATTTCTTTTAAAGTGCTTGTGTCAAAGACAATTTCCGTGAATCCAGACATCATTGTGGTTCTGTGCTTTTCCAGTGTTGAGAATCATGTGTTTTTTGGGGGTGGAGGGTGGGAAATCATCTGTTTCCTTTTGTCTGATATCCTTCTAATTCCACATAGTTGCCTGAAAAACAAATCCTCCTTGAAAAGTTGTAGTCCTCTTTCTAAATAAATGTCAGTGGTTTTCTAAAAGGTATTTTTCAGGGCTTTTTCTTCAGCGAAGACTGGAAACATATTTGCACTTCCTGTGCATTGATGCAAACATATTCATCTTCTTCAGAGATTGTTCATATATAGCTAGAGAGCTCTCAAAGTGCTTTTGGTCTTCTTTCAGGTGTGAAATGTTTAGAATAAAGTAATTTATTATATATTAATTCTGGTTAACCAGGCATGATTTGAGATTTTCACAGTCTGCAAGAAATTAAGTATTCATTAACATTTAAAGCCATTAGATGACACAGTTGAGCAATAAATGATTCATTTAGTCCCTGTTAAAGTAAATGTGCATTGATGTTTCTGACTAGAAGATAAGTGGTGGCTGTCTTTGTTTTCAATTATTTTCCTCATCCTTGCTTTATTTATTCTGTGCACTTCATTGACTTGTCTTTCTCTCTCTTTTGCTGAAACAGAAGAAGAAGAAGTGGAAAATTTTGATGTTTCCAGTCTGGCTGAAGAAGTGCTGCAGAACATAGAAGCTGACAGTTACTGGTGCATGAGCAAGTTGCTTGATGGCATTCAGGTAAATTGATTTTTTCTGTCTGTGAGTAGTGGAGTTAACCAGTTAATGTCATGGCTTTGAACAACTTTAAGGTTGTTGAGAAAGAGTATATCTGTGAAAAACAGGGGAGAAGTTGATTTTCCCATTGGAGAAATCTACTGCTAGTTTGGCATAGAAAGAAAGGAAAAAATAATTGTGAAACTTCTTTTCATCAAGATGTCTGCATGTTTCATTGTGGTATGATGTTCTAGAGCACAGTTGAAATATCCAGTTCTAGAGGCATGTTTTGTGCCTCAGTCACCAAGCATGAAGAATGTTTGCTCAAGATCTCACTGAGGTGATGAAAAGCTGGCTTACTTATTAATTTTTGTCATTAATATAGCAACCTATAGGTGATTGCTGTCTTAATAGTTCCTGAAATTATCTTCGTATTTTTAAAATATCAGTTTAAAACTTGATACTTATGCTATTTCACTGTTTGATTTTTTTTCTGTGTGGAGAAGCTATAAATGCAGGCACAATTTTCTGTTAAATGCAGCAAGTTACAGTCTAATAATGGTGGATTTGTGTGTACATGTTTGCATTCGTGGGCATATAAGTTTCTGAAGATTAAAAGTACCTACAACATTCTTTCCTATGACTAATACTTTAATATGAATGTTTCATTGGCTAAAACATGTTGGCTAAGGCACATTGTGAATTGAAACTTGTAACAGAGTTCGTGTTTGACCAAATTGTTATAAAATTGAGTCAACAACAGAAGTCTTTCACTTTTTTGAAGATATATTAAATGTATTTTTCCTGGTTAAAGGTCAAATAGCTTAATGTTTTGTGTAGCACTGTTGAAAACCATAGTCATTTTCTGATGTGTATTCCTGTAAAAAATGCTGTTTTCCTTATTTGGATGTCTCAGAACTACTAAATTTTAAAATACTTGATCACATTAAAAATATGTGAAAAGTTACATAGAAAAAAGTCAGAACTTGAAATCTACTTGAAAGGAAGAAAGCCAGATAAAGAAATACAAGCCCTCCAACTGTTTTACCTTCTTCTGGAACATTGTCACTGGCCTGCTGCTCTATTTTTTTCCTAGGAATGGAGGTTCAGAGATTAGGTCATTTGTCCTTAAAATTCCGTTTTCATACAAAACCGTCAAGTACTGATAAGCAAAATGTGGAAACTAATTGTAATGGAATTAAATTGCATTGATGAAAATTTAAGCCGTTACATAAATGGAATGGTACTGGTTGTATTCAAGGATGCACTCATCTATCAAAAGCAGGCTTGAAGGATTATGCTTGTGGTTTGACTAATGATGTTACAGTTAATTCAGTGCAACTGCAGAGTGCTGCTGAAATGGAAGTGTTTCTTGTTTTTCTTCTCCCCTTCTCTAGTTTTGTTTCTTTTCTTTTCTGTGATGATACCACTTTACTTGCCAGATAGAACAGTCGTGTAGTTGCAGGTTGAGATGGCTGGGAAAACTAACCCTGCAGAGAAGGACTTGGGGATACTGGTGGATAAAAAATTGGGCATGACCAGCAGTATGCACTTGCAACCCAGACAGCCAAAGGTATCCTGGGCTGCATCAGAGTGGCCAGCATGTCAAGGGAGGTGATTCTGCCCCTCTATTCTGCTCTTGTGAGACCTGACCTGGAGTGCTGCATCCAGTTCAGGGATCCCCAGGACAACACCGACATGGACCTGTTGGAATGGGTCCAGAGGAGCGCCATGAACATGATCAGAGGGCTGGAGCACCTCTCCTATGAGAAAGGCTGAGAAAGCTGTTTTGTTGGGGCTTGTTTAGTCTGGATAAGAGAAGGCTCTGGGAAGACATTATTATAACCTTTCAGTACTTAAAGGGGGCATTTAAGAAAGGTGGAGAGAGACTTTTTACCAGGGCCTGTAGTGTTAGGCTAAGGGGTGACATTTCAAACTGAAAGAGAGTATATTTAGGTTGGGCATAAGGAGTACATTTTTTACCATGAGGGAGCCCAGAGGAGTTGTGGATATCCCTTTTCTGGGAGGGTGTTCAAGGTCAGGTCTGATGTGGTTTTAAGCAACCTGATTCAGCTGAATCTGTCCCTGTCCATGGCAGAAGGTTTGGACTAGATGAACTTAAAAGATTCCTAGTGGATTCATTGTATGATACTATGGCTCTAGCTGACTTGCATTCTGGATGCACAGTCATTTTTCTCTGAAAATATGGCATAAGAGAGTCACGTGTGGCTAGTGATAGCGTTGTCTGAGATGTCTGAATAAACTGTACAGGGATTGTAGAGTACAGGAATATGTGACATGGTAATAACTACAGTCAAGGAGTCTCAGCAGAATGTTTCCGTCATTTTATTCTTCAATATAAGCTTCCATTTGATGTTACCCTACTCGTACTGGATAAGTTTAAAGAGTGTTAGGGTCATCTTGTGAAATTTTTGAATACAAACCAGATACATTTTTTTTTTGTGTGTTTCTTTTCAGTGTATAAGAGTGTAATGGAAAAATGATTGTATTTGTATCCCTTTATTATTCTTAACAGAAAACTCATTTATCTTCCCAGCCCATCCTGACTGTCTCATTTTCTTGATTCCAGAATTGTCAAAGGTGTTATTAAGAGATATGTATTTCTTGCTCAAGTTTTGCTACACATAGTATCTATTATTTCTCTGTTCCTCACTCATCTTACTTCCCTCCCTTATGTATCTAATGTGACTCTGTGTATATTTATTATAAGAGCACATCTGTGAACCAGAGATCTATGGAATAAAGGATAAGAGTTGGCATTGAGCATCAGGACAGTCACTCCTGACATGTATACAGTTCTCAGCCGACAGAAGAAATAAAAACCTTGATCAAATCATCTGTTGCTTTAGCAGATTTACTTGTGCTGTTTTTTTGTGATCGGGGAGTTTGTGTGTTTGGCTCTAGTTAGAGAGTTTTCCAGAACTTTTCCATTACTTAATCTTTGATATTGCATGATAGTTGATAGTTTACTCTATTTTGTGCTTTTAGATTACTTTGCATCTGCTTTCTCTGCTGGTTGTCTCTAGTTATAGGTTCCTAAGTGACTGCGTGTGTCTCATCACAATTTGATTGAGATTTTAAGAGTTAATTTAATAGAAATACTAGGAGATTTTTTAATGTAAATTTGTCTCTCTGTGAACTATCAGTTAATCTTGTAATCTGTAGCTGCATATACTGTCTTATAGCAGTCAATTTTGGATGATGATATGCCATAATGGTTTTCCTTTTCAGTGCTTCATGATTCTGTGCTCTAAATTTTGTCTTTATTTTTTGTCCCAGAAAGACTATACCTCACTCCAATTTTTTCTTACTTGTTTCAAGGAAACAAATGAGAACTTCTAAAATCATAAGAACATAGGATAATTCTGGTAGGAACAGACCTCTACCCAACCTTCTGCTCAAAGCAGAGTCAGCTGTGAGGTCAGATCAAGATTCTCAGGGCTTTGTCCAGCTGGGTCCTGAAACCTCTAAGGATGGAGACTGCACAGTCTCTGGGGATTAACCTGTTCCAGTGTTTGCTTGTCCTCATGTTGAAGGTTCTTCCTGATAGCTGAATGGAACAATTTTTATTTGTTTATGCTGCTTGTCTCTTATCTTCTCACTATGCACCACTATTAAAAACGCAGCTCTGTTGTCTTGATAATATGGGTTTTATGAGGCTGCTGCTCAGAGCTTCTGAAGCCTCTCTTTCTTCAGGCTGAACAACCCAACCTCTCACAGAGCATGTGCTCTGCACCTCTGAGCTTCTTGGTGACCTTTTGCTCTTGCTCCAGTTTATTCACATTTTTCTTTCATTGAGGTCCCTAAAACTGGATGTGGTATTCTAGATGTGGTCCTAAAATACAAGAAACTATTTTTAAGCATTACAAGGAAAATCTGCACAGTAAAGGTGTTTGAACTCTGGAACTGTTTGGTCAGAGAGGTTGTAGAGTCCTCGTCCTTGGAGTTCAAAACCTGACTCCACATGGCCTTGAGCAACTTGCTCCAAGTGACTCTGTTTTGGGCAGGCCTTGGACTTGGATGGCCTCAGAGGTCTCTGCCAACTGCTGTTATTTCACAGTGAGTGCTGAGTGGGGATAATTCCTTCATCCACTGGGCCAGGAGGCTGCTGGCCAGCTTTGCTGCCAGGGCTTGCCACTGACTCATTCTGAGCTTGCTGTCTGTTGAGACCTTCAGCTTCTTTTCCACAGAACTTGTCTGCAGCCTGTGTTCTCTTGCAAGATGTGCTGATTTATGTGGGTTTATAAAACCCTGTTTCTGAGGGTGTGTGTGGCCATATGCAAAATATATCTTCCATGCTTATGATAAAGCTGGTTGTCGTTAGAACACTTGCAAACTGTAGATGATGCATGAGCATTTCTGCATTTTCACCTGTGGCTGTGCATATGGGAAAACTAAAATTATCCCATGAGTATTTTTTCCATTTAATTAACTAGATGTTCCCATATATCCATTGTAATTAACTTTTTTTATTACTAAATCGTCCTTTATAACACTTTTCTCAATAGAGTCTCATTAACATTCAAGTAAAAAGTTCACATTGATCTGTGCCACCTGAAAATGTAATGTTCATGTATAAAATAGAGTATAACTCTTCATTTTAAGTTCAAGTATAATGGTAATAAAATAACCAAAGAGGAAATATATGCATTGCATAATGATCTAACCAGATGTATAAAAATAGCACTAAAATATTAATGTCATTATTTATCATGGCCTGGTAATTTTTAGAATAAAAGGAAGATAATTCATTCCCAGGGAATGTGCTGAGGTACATATTAACTATTTCTATGGCTGATCAAATAGCAAGATTTATGATCTTTGGAGGGAATACTGCAAAGTTCTTTCTCACTCCTGAGTTATGGAAAGTTGTTGCTAAGGTGTGCCTGAAGTCTGGAGGATGGATGGATGGATGGAATGCTGCTTGGAAAGCCTTTCAGAAGTCTGCTGGAACCGCTGAATAACATGAACATGCATTTCAAATGTTGAGAAGTACGTGCAGAAATAACTCTTCTGAAAATTCTTCATAGGACCTTCCAAAGGGTTTTTTTAATGGAAAAATAGGTCAAGTATAGCTTTCTTTGTACCTTTTCGTTAGCTGAATGGAGAAAGTAGTCTTTCATCCTGACTTCCTCAGCTGAACATAGCACAGCAAATGTGGTGTGTTCAGGGAAAATGGGATATATGATATAACTGACAAGCAGTCTTCAGTGTCTCCACTAACATTGTATAGCTGATACTGAAAGACAGTCGTGCTCCAGTTGCTGTATAAACAGGTCCTAATGCCAGTCAGAAATGTATTCTTGAGACATGTGGAAGCCTTGTCAGGGATTGTCAGAAATGCTATCAGCAGTTCTTTCTGTATGTTGTTCTCTTTAGCGCTTCAACTGCATGTTCATGCTCTATGCCTGTCCTGTAACTCCATCTGTGAGTCAGAACTTCTCTATGGTGATAAGTATTTAGTAGTTCACAGAAATCCAAATTGTTCATTTTATGCTAGTGTCTTGTCCAAGTTGGATCCTGAGAGTGACAAAAGATGGTGGGTTTTTTTTCTTGAAGGTGTGACTATTCCAAGGAGAAACAATGGTTTGCTTGATCAGAGTTGTGTTCTAAAACACTTACAAAAATAACAGCTTTTTGGAAAGTCATGAACATAAGAAATTTCATGAGAAATAGGTTCTATAATCAAGGCAGGAATTGTGCCTGCTCAGCATCCTAGAATGGCTTTTGTTCTAATTAGAAATGGACAACTTCACCATTTTTAATAATCACTTATCAAATGATACTCCTAAGTGATATTTTTCTGTTACTGTATCTGCATGTCATATATGAAACTCAAACCTTCTGAAACATAAGCCTGGCCACAATAGGTGCTTCTATCCAGAATCCTTTCTGTATTCGTGCTCAGATATATGATTCTATTTTTCTTAATAATCTGTTGGAGCAAATACTGCTTTATGGTCTTTTAAACTTTCAGTGAAGGAAAGGGAGATTCAAAGAAGAGCAAGAGTTTAGAAATTTTTCTTTAAGCAAATTTTACCTTTCCTAATTAAAGAGATTTCTAGTAGCTTGCTTAGCCACTGGAGGACTTACAGTCCTCACCATCAGTTTGAGAAGATTGAATGCATTGCTAGGATGCTGTGCATCAGGACGCATTATATAATATATATATATAATATATATAAAATAATTCCAGGGTTAATTCCTGACTCTACTCAGTTTAATATGTATCTGTGATTTTCTCCTATTAGGGTCTCTGTCAATGGGTAAACAAGAAGGACAGTGCTCAGAAGTGCTTTGGTATTGGGTGGAATGGAATGGGGTGGATATGTCATTAGATTTTGAAAATGATTTGAAGGGGATTCAGGAGAGCACAGACAACTAGACACATGCATCAGGGAAGACTGGAGAAAGTGTAGAATAAGCAGAATTAATGGTTAAAAGATAAACCCCTACATTATTTAATATTTTCTGTAGCCCCTGTAAAGCACCATAAACCTGGCAGCTTTTGGAAGGAATCAGTGAGCCTGTGAACAACCATATGGTTTAATTGTATTTCCAAAGTACATTTTGATAAAGTCCTTTTTGCCAGAAGTTCATAAAAAACCTAAATATATATGGTAGAAACATTGCCTGTTATCATATGAGGGGGACAAGGGTTTTTATTAGTCCTTGAGAGAAAACATGACTTTGCTACTTTTAAAAGCTAAAATGAGCTTGTGCTCAGTATGCTCTATGCTGTTCTAATCCTGTCTGTCTCATTTTGAAACGATGGCTTCAAAGTTAAAAAAATAATAATGGAGTAAGATAAGTGTGATCAAAGGTATGGAACAGTTTTTGGGTGATGGATTATATTCTCCAACTTGGATGCCTTAGCTAAGTGGAGGAATGTAATAGAAGTTTTTAAAATGATGAGCTGCATGAAGAAAGTGTATAGGGAGTAGTTGCTTTCCATCTCATCTGATGCAAGACCTAGATAGTATCTCGTAATTCTGCTGAGTGATAGTCTTGAAAAAAAAAAAAAGAGTAATTGAGTAGCTGAGTTGCTGGACTACTTGTCAAAGGATGAAAAGCATTTTACATGGGTTTAGAACCTGAACAATTTGAAGTTTTGTTGATGAAAAATCTTTAAACTTCAATTATGAAGATCCCACTCTAAATTAGGAAAGTCCCAGCACTGCAAACTGGAAATTGAAAGAGTGCTGCAAATACATCACTGCAGGCTTATTTTTCTCCTACCATCCCCTATAGTCACTTGCTGCTGACTGCTCTTAAAAGGGAGAAGCCAAGGTGGTTCTTTTGTTTGGCCCAGTAGCCAGTTTTATGTTTGTAATGATAAGCTTTGGTTAGTACATCAGGTAATAGAAAATTGAGCAGTAGGATTTATGCTGAAGGCTGTAGTTTTCCTTAAGGGCAGGTGTCATCAGAAGCTCTTAAGGAGCTTGTGTCTCTTTGGAAGCTAATAATGCAGTTTCTAGCCTGTCACTGAGAGTAAAATTTTCAGGAAGACAAAAAGTCTGTTTGTAATCTATAGATGAAATATACTGTGCTATCAGTATGCTTCAGCATAAAAATATTTTATCTTCTACTTAAAATTTACAGCATCATTTTTTGGGATTGTAGGTGTCCATATTTATGATTTCTAGCTCTTATCCAGATTTGAACTGTTGTCTGGCCTATGCCAGAATCCAAAAATATACCTTGAGCACTTCTGTTATTGCTACTTGAACAGTTTATGTAATTTATAATAAATTCACTTGTATAAAACTAGGTTTGATTTGCACAGCCCAGTAGAAGGTTGGACCTTTGGTTCTGAGACTGTGGATACTATTCTAACTTGAATCAGTACCTACCTTTTAATAAGCCATGGTTTTTTTTAATCCTTTTCTGTAGGAATAAGTAAGATACTGTTTTGCATATAAAAAAATTGGGCTGCAATGCTTTGTAAATCTCTTTCTTAGTACTTAGGTAATTTTACATTTTCAAAAGTCAGGCTTAAGAATTACAAAGGTTGAAAGAGCATTTGAAGGAAGTATCTTGGAGTAATTATAGAACATGCTATGGAATATGTGCTAACAGCGTAGTCCAGCACACTTGTGTTTGTTCTCGTGCATGCACACTTTCTTCTTACTGAACTGAATTTACATTATAATCTCGATCTTCAGGAAACATTTTGGCTAAACTGTGCCTAGCATTGATAGCGTTGATATATGTACTGCCTATCATTGACTAGTGTCATGTTTCCCTCCCTCCTCCACCTACTTTTTCACATAACTTTGAGAGCAGGGTGAACTGAGGTTTTTAATAGGACTTTGCTTATAGAATTCAGAAATATATGAATGAAGTACTTAAATGAGTTAAAAAATAAAATTCATAAGATCCCTTTCTGACATAATAAGAAAGAAAGCTTTATTTCTTTCAGTTGTCATTTGTTCATGTGATACTCTACTTAAACATACCTAAATTGGTGTATAGGAATTCTTAAATATACATCAGTAGAGAAAATAGACGTTTGTGTGTCCCTATGATGCTTAATATATGCTTTATTTTTTAAATCGCTGTTCTAATTGATAAAACCATGTTAAAAATGAACAAACAACTCATGAAGACTTTGTGTCAAAACTTTCCACTTGCTTCTATAAATGGTACTGGTATTTTCATCAGTACATTGTTGGTGAACAGCGTGTGCGACCTGAAAAGATGGAGAAGCGTTGTGCCTATATCTCTGCTTGGCTGCATTCATTATGTCAAATTATTGACTGGTTTTTCTTTCAGTTTGGCTGGTTCTGTTTCTCCTTCATGATGACATAAAAGGTTGTTTTCCTTTCCTCTTCAACTTCTTCTTATAAAATTATCCCATCGTCACCTATTTAAAGAAAAAGCTAACACCTGCAATGTCTCCCTCCCTTCCTCTCTCTCTCTCACTCCCTCTCTTCTTCCCCCTTTCCACCCTCTTCCCCCTGCTCTCTTTTTGTGTGTATAGGAGGAAAGTCCCAGTTCAATTTGTTCTGTGCATTTTTTCAGGTTTCTTCCATTTAGAGTTTCTCTACCATTAAAAAAGTGTAAGAAGTTACCTAATACTTTTAATAATGTTTAGTGAAGTCTATGATTTTAGTCTTTTATTATAAATTATAATGACTGTGTTTTGAGAAGAAGTCCTGACAGATCTAGTTGTAGTTACAGGGCAGTGGGGTGGTTATACAGAATAAGTACAGACTACTAACACAAAAATTTGAAGCTGAAGCAAGTTTTGATCTCTTGTGACATTATAAAGCCTTAACCTTCTGTATTGTAAGGTGAAACTAATTATGTGTCAGAGTCTGAACTAGATATTATAACTATTCAGCTGTGAAGGAGGTTAGAACAGTTCACTGAAAGTGTGTTGGAAGCCATCTGAGCAGAACACCAGTGCGTGAATTTTTTATGTTTACTGTGGATTCTGTTGCATACTTATGCATACTTTGTCATATGTGAATCTTTACTGGAAAGTGTTAAGAACAGTCTTTAGAAATAACAGATATCTTATGTGAACTCTGCTACCAGATCTGTTGAGGCAAGACAATCCTGTTCTCAGTTACTTATAACTTTTTTCAGAGTTTGTCTTTTGCTTAATAGCGATGGTCAAAGTTACACAAGGAATAAATGAAATACAACAAAAAATTGTAGGATGAGTAATGAATAGAGGACCCACACCTGTGAGGGGGAATAGGTGGGAGAGTTAAATACTGGACTTCTTTTTTCCTGTGAAAGCTAGCAGAGAACTTAGGTGGCAAGGTTTTTGCAGCAGAGCAGCTACAGTGGTGTCTTCTGTGAAAGAGGCCCTGTGTCACACAGAGCCAGTTCCAGCCGCCTCCTAGATGGACCAGAGCTGAGCCCATTGGTAATGATGGTGGTGTCTCTGTGGTAACATATTTAAGAAGGGGTAAAAACCACTGCACAGTGGTGAGCGAGTGAGAAAATATGAGAGGAAATAGCCCTTCAGACACCCAGGTCAGTGAAAAACGAGGGGGAAGAGGCGCTCCAGGCACCAGAGCGGCACCCTGCAGCCACTGATGAAGACCATGGTGAAGTAGTTGTGCCCCTGCAGCCCATGGAGGTCCATCATGGAGCAGAGATCCACCTGTGGCCCCTGTGGAGGACCTCACACTGAAGAAGGGGGTGGTGCCTTGACTGGAAGCTGCAGCCTGTGGAGAAGAGCCCTCACAGGAGCAGGCTTTCTTTCAGCGTGTATGTCTCATGGGGAGCAGCAGAGATGAAATGTTGTGAACTGACCACAACGTGTTCTCCATTCCCCTGCAGCACTTCGTGAGAAGGAGATAGAAGAGTTGAGGGAAAAGTTGAGTCAGATTTCAAAGCTGGTATTGCCAATTAAATTGAATGGTAGAGGAGTTAAAATCTTAGCCACTGTACTTTGATGTTGCCCCGAGCAGTAGTTCATGAATTTCGTGAGTTTAACGCTAACTGTGTTACTAGCTTTTTTCTCCACCTATAAGCACAAAAGGGGCAAGGATAGTAGGTAACAGAATATCTTTTATGTTTACAAAGTCCTTCTCACAATTTCACAAACTTCAGAAAGTCAACTACGAGTGTCATAGGAAGGGAATATGTAGAACATTGTTTAATTAGAAGAGAGGACCGCGGGAGCCAATAAAGATCTTTCCAGTTAGATGAATCAGCACAAATAGAAGAGTGATTCCCAGCTGTGTTCATTTGCAGCTGAAATAATGAACAGAAAAATAAATAAGCAAAAGATCAAATGTAGTGAAAAGCAAACTTACCTGTTTTCAGATCAAGATGGCAGTTTTGGGTTGCATTTCCAGGTGTGTGTGGAGTAAATTAGGCTTTGAGAGAGAAAACAGTTTCAGATTCATAGATCACAGCTGGGAGTTGCACTATCTGGGAAGACACTAATGATCGAAGCACTGGTGTTTTAACTCTGTGTTGACTTTCAGTGTTAAATATGTGAAGATACTTTTACAGAGGATCTGTTACAGAGGAAATAATTGAGTACCATGTTGCTGTACTTTGAGTGCAGTACTACTTCTAGAAACTCCAGTTAGCTTTCTTTAAGTAAGAAGAATGACATATGAACATTTGGAATAAAAAAAAAGTGAATACAGTTTCTGTTGTTAGAGTAGGTTCTGTAAAGAAAATTATAATGATTACCTAAAGATGCTGTGTCCTAGATATTATACCTAATACAGGAGTGCGTCTGCCTTGTATAAACAGCAGTTTTTCCGTGCATTGGGTAGTGTCTTTGTCCCCAACATGGGATTATAATAGATTTGAATTCTGTGTGAGTCTTTCCATTCTTTCGGTTTTGGTGCTTTATTGCACTACAGAGGATGCTTATGTTCTGTGTGAGAAATAATGCCAACAAGATGAAATGGATACCTATTTTACTTGGTGATTCTTGTGGAAAATTCAAAAATTCAGAGAATTATTCTTTCTTCCTCGTCCACACGGCTTTGGTTTATACTTTAATTTCTAATATTAATTACTGTGAAAGGGCTACTGCTAGGCCAGTAGAAATTCTGCTGTAGTTTTTAAAATAGCTACTACTGTGTTCAGTTACAAGTGAGAGCAGTAGTAGACTTTTTGATACTGTAAATCACTTGTGGCTGATGCACTGTAACTAACAATTATTAGTGTATCATTTTGCCTTGTGAACTTTTAGGCTTCATAGTTCATGCTAGTTTTATAGAATTTGAAGATTAAATTGCAATTCAGTTTCATAAAACAAATCAAAAGAAAAATCATGTAAATATAACCAAGAAAGTCAATATGCCTTTTTTTAAATAGAAAAATGTGTCAGGATACATAAAAATGAACTGATAATCATGCCTTTTACTTTACCAAGGTAAAATTTGAAATCAAGTCAAGAAAAAATAATATTTCCATGTCAGTGAAAATCTTTTTTGGCTGACTTTTGGATAGTTACTCAGCTCTCCAATTGATAAAGGAATTACTCAATAAATAGCAGTTGAGATGAAAAATCCTTTACCCTGATTTTCTGTGTAAGTAGTGGTTACATAAAAAAACTTTACATAACAACTTTTTTTTAAAATATGTATGGGTAATTTTCTTTTCTTAAGTCTGTCAAGAACTACAGCAAAACTGTAGCAAAATGAGTTCAGTGAAGGGATTCTCAGTTAAATATTCAGAAACATTGCTGTATATTTAAATAATGTAATAATTTAAAAAGATTGATCACTTTGGGGTTCAAGCAGAGATATCTTTCTTGTTCTCATTATTTCAAACTCTAGTTTATATTATAGAGCTGCAATCCAAAAATTAAAAATCCATTTAGAGTTAATACATTCAAACAAATATATGCAAATATGATGCCATTTTAGCTATATAGGTTGTGTGTTAGATTTTGATGCATGACATTAACTGTAATCTTGGGTTCAGAGCAGTTTTGACTACATTAAAACAGACTTTTGATTTCTTATGCTTCTTAAAGTTATTATTCCGCACTTCTAAAGATCAAATTATTTTCCTGTCTCTGATTATGGTCTACATTTTCATGTTTCCTACATTATTTGTGTTAGAACTATAGGTTTATGAGAAAAAAATCACCTTAAAAAAACTCTAGCATGGCACATTTTGGCATGTAAGATGAGAGCCTTTCAGAGCTACTTGGACTTGTGCTCTTAAGCTGTAGCTTCAGTAGATTAGCAAGTAGAGAGCAATTGCTGCAGGCGTGGCTATAGGGTATACTCTGTTAGAGGTGGGGACTCGCAGGACTATACATTGAGATGATTTACTATTTTACTGTAGAAGCAGATCTAGGAAATGTAGAAGCAAAACAGAAACACTATACGAAAAGATAGAAAAATGCATGGATTTAGACAAGTAATTGAAAGAAAAGAAACTTTTTTTTTTCCTTTTCTACAACTAACACTTGCATGTGGTCTCCTCTTTAGGATAACTACACATTTGCACAGCCAGGAATTCAGAGGAAAGTGAAAATGTTGGAAGAACTTGTTAGTCGGATTGATGGTAAGTCTTAAAGGCTAAGCTCATTTCTGACTGATGTTTCATTGAAAGTGTTTAGTTAAAATGTTTGCGAGAAGACAAGCCAACTTCACTACAGTCACCGGCAATGGTGGGGTAGCATTGCCTTCCTCAGGTGAGGTGTCATCATTAGTTTGTGGCACACTGGCCTCTGTGGATCACTGTCAAGTATCATTTAAAAGAAAGCCTCTAGAGCATGAGCCACTTTCATTACTTTTTATTAAGGCACTATAATCAAAATTCAATGGCAATTTCTTTGCAGCAGAGTAATGACCACATACAAAAGGCAGCCAGTATTCATTTCACATTAAGTCTCAATGATTGTTGTAATTCATGCAAGTCACAGTGGTTGTTTATGGTTGTCCTGTGGCACTATGTTTTGTGCCTTTGTGCATCATTTTGCTATCTGGAATGCCTGCATAATTTCTCTGTGGAATCCAATTAATTAGGAACTCTGGAAATAACATCTTTAATTTTATAGATAAATTACAGTATGTGCAGGGGTAATTTTAGATTATGCTTTCATGTTTTAGCAGGGCACTTTGAAATATTTTCTACCTTCATCCTTAAAATAATTCCCTTCATGAAATGCTGACTGTCATATTGCTAGAACAGAGTTTAATTAAATGAAATGCAAGAGATAATGCTTGCCCATTCTAAACATACTCTCCTGATAGTTTGTTGAATTAATGAAGAGAGTATTAACAAAGTGTTGCCAAGCAGAACCAGGCAACACTAGCGTGTCAGTGATGGCTTAGAAAAAATATTCCTTGTGTAGCTTAATATTTGATAATTTTCTTGAAAACATTAATTCCCTGTTTTTATTACACATACTGTGAAGTTTTTTTGGACCAGTGCTTACCATAGGAGATTTTGCCTGATCATATGTATATCCTTAATACTTGATAATGGTCTGTGGGCTTTTCTAGGATGTTAAAGTATTTTTAATGATCAAAAACTAAGGGTAGGAGAACAGTGTTTGTGTAATATTACACTATAAATTCAAATGTATGTAAAAATTCTTGGTGTAGATACATTTTATGAAATGCCAATAGAATATGAAAAATAAAGGGGGATATTTCTGTACATTAGGTAGCCAAATACTTATATGAAAAATGTATCAGTGTATTTTTTTACTTCAAAAATAATCTAACTGCTTGTAATGTTACTTTTTATACGTCATTTTAGGTTTGCATCAGTATATTAAATGAAGTGTATAATTATAAGGCTTATAAATAAACTTCCTTAACTTTGTCAGTGAATATTTATAGAAACAAATTGTTTAACCAAGTTTTTAAAATTAAAAAAAAGCATTCTGATAATCCACTTTATTTTTTGATTTTATAAAAATATTCAGTATAATACAATATCTTATTGTTTGGTTTTTAAGGAAGAAAGAAATGCTGGAGTCTTATTTGTGCCTTCAGTGCTTTGGGGTTATAGTTAAATAACTTCTGTAGGTTTAGGAGGCATTATTTTTAAAATTTCACACTTAAAAAAAGTAAGGCAGACAGTTATAGCAAACAGTTGTGTTTTCTTATACTCTTAGTAACTGAAAGTAAAATGTGGTTCCTGATTTTTATCTAATTTAAAATCATTCTGTGAGGTCTTTATAATTTTTTGTGGATTTCAGTAGACATTATGAGTGTTAGCTAGCTAATGTTGATTTTACCTACTGTCCTTAATACTTAAAAAGTAAAATCTCAGATTAATTTTAATGCTAGATCATTTCCATGGTTGAGTAGTAGGGGATGTTTTGAGCAGTATAATTGGAGAAAGCAAAGCAAAATCCTTACTTTAAAGAATTTATCATCCTCTAGGAGGTGTATTTTGCAGCTTGTCCATATGGCATACCTGTAGCATATATAGAAGTTAAAGATGTTAAGGGAAACTGTTTTCAAGAGTAATGGGATTACAATGCTTCAGAATGGTGGAAATTTCATTAGATGTTTTTCCATTGTAGAAATTAGGAAGTATTTAAAAAAGCTATAATCGCTCTTTAAAAAAGAAGCTAGTAATTAATGTAATTGATGTTATGGAAATTTATAATTATTTAGGTTATATGGGGCCTCTGGAAATCAGTGTTCCAAACTTCTGCACTTGCCTCTCTTGAATTCTGTCTATGGTGACAGGGTCAACTTAAATCAGGCTGTGTAGAGTCTTGCCCTGTTGAGTTTTGAGTAATTCTGGAACTGCAGATTGTGCAGCTTCTTTGGGTAAGGCTTTTGGAAGTTCAGCTGTTTCCACTGTGATTTTTTTTTTTTAATAAATAAATAAATATACATATATTTTAAATGGAACTTATGTCCACTACCTTTTATTTTATCTCAGTGTACCTCTGAGAAGAATCTGGCTTCACATTCTCTATGTGCTGCTACTAGGTAGTTGCAGCTGTTCATAGACTTCTTTCTAAGACTGAACAAATCCAGTGCCGTCAGCCTCCTTTCATGTGTAAAATGCTTCAGCTCCCTAGGCACCCATTGGACTTGCTCATGAATGCCAGTGTTGCAGAACTGGGTGTAGTGCTACAGACACGGTTTCCCAAGTGGTGAATACAGAGGAAGAATCACTTCTGACTTCCTGGCTTCTCTACTGGTTAGAAAGCCCAACATACATTTGGCCTTTCTGCAAGGGCACTTTTGACTTGCGCACAGCCTGTTGTCCACCAGGATCCCCAAATCCTTGGCAGTGCTGCTTTCCATCAAGTTGTACCCAGTCAGTGCTTGTTGAATGAGACTGTTCCATCCCAGACAGAGGACATTTGCCTCTCCTGAACCTCAGGAGGTTCCTATCAACCATTCTTTCAGCCTGCCAAGGTCCCTTCAAATAGTAGGTCTCACTTTCAACGTGTCAACCACTCCTCCCAATTTGGTATCATCCACAAACAGTCCACTCTATGCTATCATTAGTTTTTAATAAAGGTGTTGCACAGTATTGGCCCCAGCGCTGACTCCCAAGGAATGCCATTAGTAAGTAGTTGTCAACAGGACTTTGTCCTACTGATCACAACCTTTATAACAGAGGGGTTCCAGTTAAAAGTTTTGGATAGTGAAAGATACTTTCAATAGCCTTAGGGCTTTTTCTTTTTGCCTACAAGACTGTCCACTCAGTTACTTTCTTTTGCAAGAAAAGCACACCAAAGTACATGCAAGATTAAAATAAAGTTTTAGTTGTTAATTAGAGAATGATAGATGTGTACTGCTGTCATAAACTTTTGGATGCCTGAAATAAGAGATCCTGAACTTGTTGGCTTTTTGATGACATCATGAAAGTTTGGTTAAATTATGTGTTATTATGCTTTAGTCTTCATTTCTTTTTGCTTTTGTCTTTTATACTGGGTCTGCTATACAAACTCACAATCTATATTATCTGCGCATGTCCTAAGTGCTAATTAAGGTTACTGTGGAAGAAAATAATATTCCTGTTGTTACTGTGTCACATTATTTCTTGATGCCGGGTAACTGCATGGCGAAGAGAATCTTGATGTAGTAAGTGGCTGTGTGAGTGGGTGAAGCTCATACAGCTTATTTTGTAATAGTAATGGATTACCAGTGTATAGAAAGTGATGCCTTTGCTTTGGAGAGTGCTAATGCATTTTGTTAGTGATTCAAGCAAACTTCATTAACCCAGCATTACGGATCACAGCTCCCCTCAAAGTAACTGTCCTTGTGTGTACACTGCAGAACATTGCAGAAGACTTCAAACAGCCAAAATACTCCCTTAATTTAATCATAATCTCATTCTGCTTAAACTCCAGAAAACAATTTCAATGAATTGTGTTTAATGGAATTTTTTAATTTGTTAATTATCATTGTTATAGACGAGATGGAATTTGAAGATAAAACATTATTCAGTCTCATTTATCTCCTTGTCATCATAATTCAGATTTTTATAGGAATTACACAAAAAAATTGAAAGGGAGAGTCAATAGCTAGCTCAATAATGTAAGAAATCTGTTACAACTAATTATCGTTTCTGTTTCCTGTAATGCCAGTAGAGCTTTTCTGCTGTAAATCATGAACCATTTCTCATGATTTGTAAAAGGTCATATTCACGTGGCATGCTATCTTCCACTTTCGCTTCATTTAGGCTTGAAAGCAAAGAGACATGGTGTAGAAATGCCAAAATTAATTCAAGATATGTGTTTCCAGAATTTACAGGTGCTTAGTGTTTGGCTGTTTTCATGCTTGGGAGTCTCAATTTCTTCAGTTTACTGTAAGACATCTGGTAATTACATTAGAGCTTGAAGTAGAAGTCTGAGCATTTGTAGATAAAAGTAGTCTTGGGTTTCCACAAACGTTGATAAAAGATGTTAAAATCATGAAGCATTCTCTAAAATTAGCAAGAAGGCAGTTCTGTGAAAAAGACCAGCCTAATGTAATGTTGAACATTTTTTATTTATGTTGGCTTCTTACTAATATTGCAGAAAACTATAAAGGCAGTATTGGCGAATCAGTTAGAATAAGTATTCTGCATCTTGTGTGAGGATAAGTTTGAAAAGACTTTTTTCTGCATCTTTTATAGAACAGCTTGGCCTGGCGTTTGCATTTGTGTTCTGCACAGCCTGATCTTGTTTTTTCTTGTAGTTAAATTCTGTGCTATTACTGTTCCAGATTCTTTCACCAGAAATCACCCATCTTTTTGTAGAATTGACCCTCAAATCTTAGTAACAAGTCAGGGAAAAATAAAAATGCAGAAAATTATTAAAAGTGAAAACAGCACTTACTGTTGCTGTAAATAGTTTTCCCCTTTTCTTGAAAATGGAAATGATGGAAAAATACTGAAGAACATAAAAAGAGTGCTTCATTTTGACTTTCCCAGGAGAAAAAATGCTCTTTCACCTTTTAAAACCATGACTCCACTAGTCATACTTTATTTCTGTCTTGGGTTACAAATATCTTGGTTGGCCAGTTGTCTGAAGTTCTGTAGCTAATGCCACAAATAAAGACTTTTAATAAAGTATTTTCGTACCGTGGCCTTAAATTTATATTTTGCATAGTTTTGCTATTTGCATAAAGATTTTAAGTATGACTTTCTGGTAAATAGTTACGTGTTGTGTGTAAATGTGTGCAGATGAAGTTCTTCGTGAATTAAAAATTTTTCATTTTTCTTTAGCCATGGTGAAAGAGCTTATTTAATTGCACCATTCTGTGTACTTTTCATGCTTTGAAGTATTTGCTGTAGATACACCTAAAGGGTTAGTTGATCAAATTCTTAATATTTATGTATAATATAATATTATGGTTTCTTATTTAACTGGAGAGTTTTATAAAGCATCCTTCATTAGAATAGGATTAGTACCAGTGGAATTATCCTTTATAGCTTCTGAGTTTATTTAAGAGTTGTGTGTTCTTTCTGGGCTACTAAAGTTTCAAATGTCCAGAATTCACTTGGGTTTCTTACAGTTTCTTCTGTGAACATTGTGTGGATGTTTGGCATTCATCAGTGTTGTGTCCCAAGAGATAAAGCTCCCTATTCCCATAGAACTGTCCAATGCTTTGAACACAAATGTTCCCCAGTTCTGCTCAGAACTTAATTTCATATGATGAGTTAGGCCAAAGAGTACTTAGAGAGACCTACTGAGTAGTTTTAATACTTCCATAGTTTCTGAAGGACATTCAGTTTTTATGCTGATTGAACTTCTTAAACAGCAAAATTGTTTTGCTTTTTTAAAAAAGAAAGTCTGGGTCTCAAAAAGGCAAAATATCAACCAAGACTAATGCATATTCTTATTGAATGGTTTACTGTTGTTTAATAAGAACTCTCAGAACAAATGATCTGTTCAATATATGTGATAGATATATTAATTAATTTGTTTTTTAATTGGAATCTCGAGTGGCCATACAATAAACTAATAATGAAACTGTGGTAATAGGTGACATTTGATCTATCTTTGTTACGTTTTCCATCATGCTAATGATTTTCTGGTTGATGGTTAAAGAATGCATAATTGTATGTGCAAAATTATGTTCATGTTTAATTATACTGTAAAACATTTTTCTGACACCAATAACTTTGAATTAGGATAGTGTTGAAGTATCTGGAAAAAAGAGCTCTAATTGGAAGAGTCGCAAAACTGGTATTCTTAACCATGTGAAAGCATTTTGAGTTGGAAATGGACATATAATTTGTTTAGACCTTACTGCTGCTATTGAAAATGAGTCATTAATAAGGACCTTGTCTGTTGGTCCATCTTTAAAAGTCAACTTGGTGCTGAAGTGATTAAAAATCTTGTAAGCATTTCATAATTGTTTTAATTAATTAGCACCATAAAGCTCTTTTTCATTTTAATAAAGCTATTTTATTTAGCTCAGTAGTAGTTATTTTATATCTGATTTTATGGTTGATTTACTGTAATAATACTGATATACTGATTACTGTGTTATACTTTAATCCACTTGTAAGTGCTGTTCACTGGGCATTATAATGAATTAATATATCTTTTAAATCATATTTTTATGTTTTAATGTGGAGATTATGTTTGTATGCTATTACAGAGTTCAGAGATCTTAGCAAGAGTGGAGACTGAATGTAAAATCATTTGGAAATTCCTGACTGCTGTAAGCACTTTTTAAATGGCCAAAACTTAATATTTTCATGGCAAATTAAAAAAAAGGAAAAAGGCACTACAAAAGATGTTTAATATGATGGGGAATTTAAAAAGTGTTAGGCATAAACCCTCTTATGAATGCTCACAGTTACAATTTAGAAGAACAGGCTAGAGAAGTCAAATGATGGTACCTTGAAGCAGAAGTGTCTAATCAAACATATTTTTCTCTCTTGTGTGTTGGACTTGGAATATTAAAGGTCCACTGGAAAACATAGGATTTTTTTTCACTTTTAGCTAGAAGGGTAGATCTTTCTTGATCACTGCTAAATGTTTTTCCTAGTAGTTTCCTCCATTTTATGTTACTACAGAATTGTTACTTTCATTTGAGGCAACTAGGCCTTCCCTCCTTCCTTCCTCTGGTATTTTCTTCTTTTGCTTTGGTATCAGTGACTTGGGCTTTTCACTATTGGAGGATCAACCACTTTTTTTTGTGTATGATGAAAATACTTCTCAGTGATTTCATACATTCTCAGTACATTTAGGGGGCTAAATTCAAATGGACCATTATGTTAAAGTTGTAGACCATGAGGAGAATATAATTTGGTAATATTTCTGGGTTTCTGCCAGTTATATTTTCATTTTTTAGGACTTTTCAGTGTATATTTTTTAAAATGCTTTAATTGACTTTTTTACAGTGGACAGTTTTATCCACTTATAAAAAGCAAACTAACTCTGGAACAAGATATATTGTTATATATATAACAATATAATCAGCATGTAAATATTTTACTTGGATCTCTACTATTACTTGAAGAAGAAGTGTTTATCAGAATGAGATCTTGTCTTGAGGTGCACATTTATGATCTTCATAATGTCGTCTTCAGTCATCAAGAACATTTTTTGTCATTAATGTGTATTAATAAAAATTAATATATATATAACCACTAATAAGTCATTGCTAAGCTCTAAACTTGACAGAATTATTTTTGTTCGGGATTTCATTAATTCACACTGGGGATTGTAAACCTTAATCTGCATCTGGGAACATCTGGTGTTGAGATTTTACTCCATATCCTTACCTTTGTCTCCCATAAACATCCTGGCTTTGAACAATACAGAAATTATTCAGGAGGAGAGAGAATTCAGGTAAAAATTAGCTTTCATTGGGTGCAGTATTCAAAAAGAAACCAGTCGTTGACTGGAGACAGGGTTCTTTCTTTTGGACTGCAAGTTCAGTACGTGGGAGCTGTACCGTGGGGACTGAGTGCAGCCTCAGTCTGTTTGCACCTAGTCAGGTGGGAGCGTTGATCTGCTGGAGGGTGGAAGACCCTGCAGAGGGATCTGGACAAGCTGCATCGATGGACCATGGACACTTGTGTGAGGTTCAACAAGGCAAAGGACAGGGTCCTGCACCTGGGTCACAAAAATCCCATGAAATGCTCTAGGTTTAGGGCAGAGTGGCTGGAAAGCTACTTGGGGGAAAAGGACCTGGGCGTGCTGGTCGACAACCAGCTGAACATGAGCCAGCAGTGTGCCCAGGTGGCCAAGAAGGCCAATGGCATCGTGGCCTGTACCAGAAACAGTGTGGCCAGCAGGAGCAGAGCAGTGATCATCTCCCTGTACTTGGCACTAATGAAGCTGCACCTCAATTCCTGTGCTCAGTTTTGGGCCTCTCATGACAAGAAAGACATTTTGGTGCTGGAGCCTGTCCAGAGAAGGACAATGTTGCTGGTAAAGGGTCTGGAGCACAAATCTTATGAGGAGCGGCTGAGGGAGCTGGGATTGTTTAACCTGGAGAAAAGGAGGTTCAGGGGAGATCTTATCACTCTGGAAAACTGTCTGAAAGGAGATGGTAGCCAGGTGGGGGTCAGTCAGTTCTTGCAAATAACGAATGACAGGATAAGAGGAAATTGTGCCAGGAGAGATTTAGATTGGATATTAGGAACACTTTCTTCTCCAGAAGGATTATCAAGCCATGGTACAACCTGCTCAGGGAAGTGTTTGAGTCACCATCCCTGGAGTTATTTAAAAGATGTATAGAAGTGGCCCTTAGGGACATGGTTTGGTGGTGGGCTTTGCAATGTTAGGTTAATGGTTTAGTATCAAGATCTAACAGGTCTTTCCCAGCCTAAATGATTATATGATTCCATGAAAAACAGGAGTGCTAGTGTGTTTCTATTGCATGTTTTCTTAAGGATCAATGCACAAAAATAATTGTGCATGTAAATAGCAGTGCCAGAAAGCTTCTGTGGCAAAGGATGGCTCATTATTTTACTGTTCAGTTTGCTTTGGTGTCAGAGCAGTTACTCTTGTAGCTACTGTGTGCTTTTTAAGAAGAATTGTGTTGCTTGTCATGAGAAATACTCACTTTTCTTCCTTTTGTTGAACTAAAAGACCTCTTTACCAGAGGTTCTTAGCTTAACTGCATTTCGGATTATTTTTAAGAAATAGTAATTTTTATATTTACAAATATACAGTATTGATAAAATAGAGTTAAAAATGAACTGCTCAAGGTATCAAATATAAGTAAGAAACGGACCTTAAGTAATATTCAGAATTTCAAAACTATTTCAAAGCCAGACATCAGCTGGAGTTGGTAAGACTTTTTGAGTAAAGGTGAACACCAAAAGGCTGATGTTCTGAAGTGATAAATTATACCGAGGGATTTGGTGGCACCATGCTGTGCCACTGCAACTTTGCAGTTTGGGCATAATTTTATATTATTTTGCTCTTCCTTTTTGCTTATGTGTAAGCTTGCCTAGGGACTCATTGTAACAGCATCCCCCAGTCAGGACAGCAGTCGAGTCATGCTTTAGTACAGGTTATTTCTGTCCTTAACCATTTAGTTTGATTCTGTAGTCACATACAATTTTAATTTTGAAATCAGTAAAACAGCATGAGAAGCTTACATTGAACATGAAGAATAAATATTTTATGTGTATAAACCCTTTGGCTTGAGGAGTATCTGTTTAAGCTGGCTAAATGTGATCATTCAAAATAATGTATCCAGTAAGTGTATTTAATAAAAATATGAATAGTTATAAATGGATTTTATCTACAAGTTACCTATTTTTTCTAGTATACTACTTTGGAATGCAACTGTATAATGTATTTTATACTTTAATCAGAAGACTTCCTTCACCAAACTTTATGTATAGATTTATTGAAAAGTATTTGGAAACTTATTAAATATGATTCTTATTTATTTTGAACTTTGATTAAAGAATTGTTTTTTAATTGTAAAATAATTTTTCTATCAGAAACTTAAGTAGAAGTACTATATATAAAATACTTGAAGTCTTAAAGCTGACAGGAATTATATATCTTCTTGTTCATTGCTCATATGTACTTATTTTTGTTGAAGTGGAAAATTTAGATTTAGATTATGTCGGTCCAAATTACCTTTATCAGCAAATTAGCCTCTACTGACAATTACTTACAAAGTAGGAAGAATTAGCTTCTTTACTCAATGCATCTTCTATTCCATTCTTGCATCAATTGGCTGTAATGCACAGAATTTAGTAATCATTTTTCAACTTGCTTAGACTAGAAAGCAACTTTCAAGAAATTCATTATTCCATTAACAACTGTAGCTGAAACATCACAACTGGCACAATTTATTGTTCTTCATTACTTACTTTCAATGGCTGCAAGCAACCAAATGAAATTTAGTTCTGCTGTGTGAAGAACAAAAGTGTTTGTGAGTTAGTAACTTCACTTAGAAATAAAACTGACTTTTTTGCATCCTGCTTGATGTAGTGGATTATCTAATTATAGTAGTCTGCAATATAGGTATCTAAATGTGATATTAAAAAAATAAATTTAACACAGTATCTCACTTCGGTGTATTCAACTTGCAGCTAAATTTGCCTGGAGCAAAGGCAGACACACAGTAGTAATTTAATATTTGTCCTGAATAAGTGACCTAGTAATGGTGCACTGGGCTGAGAACTGGCAGAGGACGGTGCTCAAAAGGTTGTAGTGAATTAGGCTACATCTGTCTGGTGATCATTCACCAGTGGTGTCCTTCAAGGTTCAATTCTAAGGCCACATCTATTCAATATCTCCATCAGTGATCCGGATGCAGGAGTTGAATGCACCATTACCAAGTTTGCTGATGATACTGTGCTGGGAGGTGCTGTTGTGTCTCTTGAGGGAGAAGATGCCTTGCAGAGGGATCTTGTTAAATTGGAGCACTGGGCAGTCATCAATGATTTATTCAAAATTTGAAAATTTACCAAGAACTAATGACAAGTTCTGCACCTGTGATAAAGTCAAACTGATCAGTATAGACTGGGAGAGGAGTGGCTGGAGACCAGCCCTGCAAAAAGTGATCTGGATTTTGGTTGGCAGCAGCTCAGTAGCAACCAGCAGTGTGCCCTGGCAGCCAGGAGGACAAACCCCATCCTGGGGTGCATCAAACACAGCATCACCAACTGGTCAAAAGCATTAATTATCCCATGGTATTCGGTGTTGGTGCAGCATCACCTTGAGCACTGTGTGCAGTTCTGGGCCCCACAATTCAAGAAAGATGTGAAAATTCTTGAATGTATCCAGAGGAGGGTAAGAAGTCTGGTGATAGGGCTGGAAGGCATGCCCTGTGAGGAGCAGCTGAGAACTGTGATCTTGTCTAGTTTGGAGAAGAGGAGGCTGAAAGGTGGCCTTATTTTTCTCTATAGCTTCCTGAGCAGGAGAAGTGGAGAGGGAGGTGCTGAGCTCTTCTCCTTGGGATCCAGTGAGAGAAGGCGTGGGAATCATTCGAAGCTGCACCAGGGGAGGTTCAGACTTGACACTAGGAAGCATTTCTTTAATGAGAGAGTGGTCAAATGCTAGAACAAGCTTCCTAGAGGTGTGATCGATGCCTCAAGCCTTCAGTGTTTGAGGCCTTTTAACAATACCCTTAACAAAATGTTTTAGCTTTTGGGTAGCCCTGAAGTGGTCAGGCACTTGGACTGCATGATCATTGTAGGGCCCTTCCAACTGAACTAACTATTTAGAAATTAGAGGCATGCAAGCCTTTGTGTAGAAAATGAAAATACAGAGGCTTCTGAAGCTTCTGCTGTTTTCAAAATGTGGGCTTCTACACATAAACTGCCTTGCTTAATTTTTAAACCTATTTCTTTAGTGTTGCAGAACATATATGATTATCTCATGTCTTCTCCTTCCAATAACTTTCCAAGCTTGAGTACTTGCTTCATCATCATTTTCCAAAAGGAGAAACATCTCCACTGTGCACAATTTGAAGACTTTTGTGAAGCTCTTTTATTGCTTATTTAAAAAACCAACCAACCAACCAATCAAAAACCAACCAAAAAGAGTGTGACCCAGATTGCTGTTGAGGAACGGCTACAGAGCAAGTCCCACAGGTCGCTGTCATATTTGGAGTGCTGGCTTGATGCTTGTTGCACTTCCACAGCGAGAGCTGAGAACGATCCTTGATACTGGCTTTTGTTCCTCTGCCAGCTGGGGCAGCTGATGACTTTTGCAGAAATCATGGGAAAGAAGGGTGTAAAGGTGATGGGAGGATATTAGGTTTGTAGAGAAAGGAAGAAGATTAATCACAAGAGCTTGAGGCTGTAAGGCTCAGGCTGTTTTGGATAGTGGAAAATCCATCACAAAGTTCTCATTTAATTTTAGAAATATTGACAATATGTAGGCACAATACAGTGATAAATATACAGTGATAAAGCTGTAGTACTTTTCCTGAACACGTAATGACAGAGGGACTTGGTGAGATCACTTAGAAGAGCACAAGATCATTACCCCTCCACCATCATTCTCTACCATTTCACATCCCATAGCAGAAGTTCAGTCTCTTGTATAGCAGAAGTATCTGATTAGCTGGTTAGTGTTATACATAGAAATGAAATGAATGATTTGAAGATTCACATATCTTTATATATAGCTATGGAAAAAAAAAGTTCCCAGGAGAGGTAACAGATGTTTCTAAGGTGTGCATATAGTTTTATATATTTGTCTATATTTATATTATGGAAGGGTATGCCTTCAGCAACATAGATGCCAGGTCTGCTGGAGAGTGCTTTAGCCACAGAAAGATGGAGGCTGACACATGCCATGGAGAAATACCAGTGCTTTATACATTTTCATGAATATTTGTTTTCAATTATGAGTGGAGGTGGGATGTTGTAATACGTGGACCTTTGGAATAATATGTTGTGATGTCTTGTTTTTTTAAAAAACATAATTGTTGATTGTTTTCAAAATCTAGAAGATTTTTGCTTCTTGTTTCCACATTGAAACAACTATGTTATGTTGGCTGACACTTTCACATAGCCACAAAATACATCCTGAGGGAACAAAATATTTGAACAGCTTCAGTCTGTGTTATAATTTAGTATCCCTTAACTTGTGTTACCTTAATCTTTAGGTAATGTTTCCTGTAGTAGTGCTACCATACTCTCGGGATTATTTTTAAAATTCGTTTAGTATTTTAGTGCCTTTTTAGATCTTTCTGAGAAACATGAAATTTGGAAGATGAGCATTTGCTCATTGTTGTAGCTGATAATACACCTTTGTGAATGAGGATGAAGGATGATCTGGGTAGAAAAAAATCTCCAAAGAATGTGTTTGTATACAGAAAGACAGTAGAAATGTCTTATTTAGGCTTTAACAAAGACTTCTTGTCATAAATTTGTCCAAAAGAAAACATTAGCATTTCTGCAGTATTTGTCATTTACACCATGCTAGTGTCATACTCGAACTTGTTAACTAAAGCCTGTTAAAAGAATGTCTGTGATCCTTTTTGGAAAAAATTCTGCTAAATATAGACAAGCCATGTAGTAGATTAGTTCTATTAGCTCTAGCAATAACCTATGCAATTGATTATCACAGCTTTCAAATAGTAAATGTGCTACAATAAACACAGTGTGTATAGGTACTGTTTTAGAAACCAGTGATTTGTACTGGCTTTATTTGCATTTATTTGTTATACTAAGAAATTATTTAAGCTGCAAATTGTTTAAGTTTTCTCACTGTATTTCCTACACATTAATCTCACTTTTTTTTTTTTGATCTCAAGCAAATGTAACCTTTATACGTTCTTTCCTTATATTTCTTTGACTTCTTAATTTAGTGTTGTCTTCTTTATATTACCAACACTTTATTTTTGGAGGCCATTATTTTAGGAGGCCATTATTTTAGGAGGCCACCTTGTCTCTTGTAGTCTTGCCCCAAATAATTTGTAGCCTAAGATATTAATGAGGATATATGTGCCTAAGCATTTCATATTATATATTTTTGGGGTATACTGTAGGCTCTGATCTTAATGTTTTCTTAAGATAGCACAACTCAGACCAGTTGTTTAAGCCACCAAGAGGCAGAAAAATCAGTCCAGTGTAATGTTTAACTAGTTTATATTTTGGGTATTTTCATTCAGTTGTAAGAAATTGCATGCACCACCACATTTTATTTCCTTGAGGTTGGAGGAGTATTTTATTGTTTTAGACAGTGCATTTAATACTTAAGACTTCAGAAAAGTTGCAATAAAATACCTGTTTATTCTGTCTTCAGAACAAGTTCATAGGCACTTGGATCAGCATGAGGTGAAATACTTGCAATTTGCTTTCCGTTGGATGAATAACTTGCTGATGAGAGAAGTCCCTTTGCGGTGTACCATCAGGTTATGGGACACATACCAAGTAAGTACTTTTTTAAACCTCCATAACTCTGGTAATGTGTTTTGGGCATGCCAGTATCTTTGTGAGTAGTTTTTCTTGAACCTTTTGCTATAATGTCATCTGAAAATCATCATCATAAGAGAAAAAGCCTTTAATGATTGCTACTACTTAGAAACATTCAATGTTTTCAGTCTTCTTGCCCTTCAAAGCCAAGCACTTGATGTCATGATAGTTTATAGTACTAAAATGAACACTCACTCAGAGTTAATGTCAATATTCCCTTCTGTCTCTTCAGAGAATTGTGCTTAATCAATGCCCTCCATCGACTGTGAGTGCCAGGCTTCTTATTGCCCATCTGTTTACTCAATCCAGTGCTGGCTTTCAGTCGTCAGTTTTCAGCATCCATCCCACTGTCATGTCTTCTGTCTTATTGTTTGTCCAGATGAAACTCTTCATGTTACTGACCTCTGGTTGCAGTAATTATTTTTCCTCAATAATTTCTTTCCTGACTGTCAAGAGGAAGAGTTGATATTGGAGAAAAACTGTTTATCCATTCTTAGTTCTATTACTCCATTTTCCAGGAACTTCTGGTTGCAATTTTTGACTGTATCCATATCTGCCAACTTTGTTGTTGAAGTTAATCCGAAAAAAAACCAAAAAACCAAGTAAAAGTAAAAAGATTTCAAATTCCATAAAATTTTCAACTGAATTAGTTAGTAAACATGAGGCTAATTCACAATTTATGTCTCGTAAAGAGATGTAACATCTTTAAATATCAGTGTCTTTATATCTGCTCGTTATGTAGCAATGTTCAGTTAGTTTCATACATTTTAATACCAGAATGTCCAGACTTCTAATAGAGGGTGGAGAATTGCTTGCTATTTGTTTAATGATTCCAGTAGGTTGTTTCAGTGAAGTCTGATGGTAGCCAAATCTGATATGTTAAGAAATGAGGGATCAATCACTTCTACCGTTAATCTGTCCTAAGATGTGGTATCCTTGCAGGGTTTATTTTGTTGTTCATCTTCAACAAATTTCTGATTTGAATTTGGCTATTGCTTCCATCTGGGGTCCTTTTGCCTCCTTTGTCTCATTATAGTATCTGTTATTCACTGTAATATCTGTTATTAACTGGCATTTTATTCCACTGGAAAATATTCTTTCTCTGTAAGACCTTTCTGATAAACTGAAAGATCAAACTATTTAAATGTTTCACTGTAGGTAATTTATCTCCTTTTGAGTAATTTTGTTGTTATTGCTGCGGTACTTCTGAGTCTTGAAGGTTTTCTAACATGCCAACGCTTATTGCTTGATCATTAGCTTTATCTGTGTTTTAAAATCACATGAGAGCACTTCCTTAATCCAGCTAACTAGCCATAAGTGCACCAAAAATATACGTTTTTGCCAAAGCTTCATTTTGAGCTCATCTGTGAGCTATGATCCTATGATAACCTTGAGAAACTTCCATTGAAAACCAAGTCTGTGGCTAATTTCTCAAACTGTTGCCATGCTGAAGGGAACCCTTTCTCATTGTTGGTCCATGGGCACCTCTCAAGGTACGCTTCAGTGGGATCTTAATCAATAACAAGTGTTTCTGATGATTTAATTATGATTTTTAACTAATTCTGCTGTATTACAGTAGTTCTCTTTAGTATTTAAAAGTTTAATACTTAAATACTTACATGGGATTTCCAAGTGAATCTTTTAAATTAAGGTTTCTTATACCTAAATATCTAAATCGAATTCTTACACCTAAACTGGGACTATTTTTGAGTATTAAACAAGCTTAAGGAATAATTCTGTGTTTTGACTCAGCAGGTGCAGCAGATCTGTGCTGTTTTCTAGGTTTCGTTATTTAATAGACTGTAGTGTATGCATTTCTTGTCTAATAGTGTATTTAAAACCACTAAGGATATCTTAATATAGACACCTCTGTTACCAACCCTTTTTCTGAACAATCTCAAGCAATTCCTCAAGTTGCTAGTTAGGTTTCAGTTGTGCTTATACTAAACTTATTATCAACCTGTAATATGGATCTTATCACCCTGATAATTTGGATAATAAATGCAGTTAACCTGCAAGAAAGAGCCAGTAAAGTTTGGGCAAAGTTTTTTTCTAAAATGTTAAGCATTATAGATTTTTACACAGATAACTTGTCACTAAACCAATCCACTGCATGTGATTTCTAACTTAATAATTTACAACTGTATCAGCAGTGCTGCTTTCTGAATGCAAAATACTTTAGAGATGGAATTTGTTCAATTGGTTGTATCATCTGATTCGTATTATTAACTGTAAAGCCTGTTATAGGCCAAAAGGTCATTTAGAGATAATTTTAAAGAAGTTTTTCAGACAGTCTGCCTATGGATGAATCTGTGTTGTTGGATTTGACAGAGTGATGTAAAATGAGTAAAGGCAAGAAATCTAATAGGGGATTTATTTAAAAAAAATTAGCTTTCCAGATACTGATGGGTGGAACAATCACACTAATAATTGTAAGGGCCTGGATAGATGCTTAACAGCTTGTCTCACTGTACTCAAGGGCTGATGATTCTGTTATCAGACTTGCTTTTGCTACCTCATGTCCTAAAGCACTAAAGTAAGGAAACATGGTGGTTCTGCTTAGATTTACATATTTTAACCATCTGCTGTTTCAGTGCCTACTCAATATGTGCATGTACTGACTTGTACTCCCTGATATTCTTCAACTGCTGTAAGCAGAAATACCTTTAACTGCAGTGTAAGCTCAGAGAGGTGAACTTATCATGTTGCAATGTAACATCACCACTGTAGGGGCTACAGGCATCCCTACACTGTTGATGTGAGGGCTTTTGCTCAGACTCTACCTACCTTATGGCTCTTGGGAAGGGATGGGGAATTTTGCAAGGCACTGCTTACAGTCATCTCTAGTCCCAGTCTGTGACACGATTCGGGAACACAATAGGAACGGTGCCTGAGGAGGGTCAGGTTAGGTGTGGCAGTCAGGTTCCTTCATGTGGAGGGAATCAGAAGGTAGGCGGAACTGTCAGATCCCTTCATGTCTGTCCTGGGAGTGAATTCTGGCTCCCGCATTTCCAGCAGAAATCCAATGATTAGAGAACAGTGGCCCCTCTTAAAAGAAAGGGTCCTGCTGATGATGTTTTCACAGAAAATAAAAATTTTCTCTCTTTTGTCTTCCTCTCTCTCCATCAAAGCTGAAACCGTGCCTTGTCTTGCAGAGCTGCCTGTTTTCCTCTGTTTGCAGTGGAAAGATAAATATTGTGCTGTTTCCAGCTTAAATTCTAGATTGGTCATTCTCACAGCAGGCCCTAGTTCTCATAAGCTGCAACAGGGTATTCAGGGGAATAACAGCACACTTAAGTAGACTGCCGTTGTGTATTTCCTAGTGTGACAGATAACTGCTGTTGGCTGGAGGTATTAGAACTGCATTCTGTCTCTAGAAATTTGTTACTGTTCTTCCATTAACTTTGTTGAGAATAGAACTGGACACTTAAATGATGTCCACCTCTGTCATGGAATGTACAGTAGCAAAAGTGTCATATTCTCTGTCTAGTTTAATTTAGGATTCATCAATAGTTTTTTAGGCTCTCTGAAGTAAATCACTGAGCATATAATCCAAAATACCTGTACTTAAGCTGGTTAGAGCTGAGGGGAAGAGAAATTTGGAAAGGTTCCCAATTCACGCTTCAGTGAATACTCTGTTATTCTGTAATTGTATCTATGAAATCTACTGAAATACATCACTGCCTTCTGTAGCACAACTGTATAAAGTAAAAAAAGTAAAGACATTATGCATCTTACTTACAAAACATATGTGGAGAGAGCTTCTTAGTCATAAATATTTAGTTTGGCTCATTCTTCAACCTGAATTGAATTTTTATGGGAGTGAATTATCCCACTTATTTGCTTGATTTAGGCTTTTTTTTTGGTTTAAGATAAATATGGCAAATACCTTGTAAAGTCTTTCAAAATAGAAATTAATTACTTGTTAATTTACAGCCAAGACACTCAAATTTTAGATATTTAGAACTGATTAATACCAATGTTCATAGACTTCATCAAGTGTGAAAGGTTCCACAAACCAAAATAATGTAAAGTAAGACCTCAGTTTTATCTTTTATTATATTTTGCCTTTTTATCTTTTATTTTACGTCAAAAAGGATGATAAAGGATTTGTAAAATGAAGTAGCATGACAGCTGAATTATTCATGAGGTGTAAGTGTTTAACATATTTCTATGGACTTAGAAAATGCAAGTTAGTTTTATATTTGTTCCTTGCCAGAAGGGTGTTTTGACACTATTTTACAGATTACTTTGCTGTATGAAACTGACTTTTGTGGGCTTCTAACTTACGCTTCAACATACTGTATTACAAAAGGTGGAGATGTCTCAATGCTCAGCATCTACACTGTCCTACTCTAAATAAATATTTCAAATGTTGGCCATCAAAGCCTCAGAAGTATCCTTGGTTCAGACTAAGACGTTTTATTGATGCTTGCATCAAGTTTTCATTTTTCTTTGTTTTGTTTCTTAAAAAGTGTGTTGCCCTTCAGGCACTTTTGAGATCCACTGTGTTTATGTAGCTGTGTACTACTCTAGTTGGGGGGGAGAAAGCATTACAGTGGTGGCATCCGTTCTGAGCTCTTCATTTTTGACTAGAAATGACAATACAGGACTTGAATGTCAGTGGTTGTATACCAATACTTAGAAAGAGCAGTGTTCAGTTTTAACTGTCAGTATTTTTAAACTGCTTTAATATTGAGTTCAAAACTACATTTGATTTGTACTCAGTTTGCAGCCTGAAGGAAGTCTCTAACAGTGCCATCAAATCATCCTGATACAAGATAATGCGGCGTTATGCTGACTGGTGTTTTAAGTAGGATAAGCATTTTCATAGGCATATAAGTATTTCATTTTATTTACTTTTCCTGTAGAGTGAAGTGCATGTATTTTTTCATTCAAGTGTTTTCCTTCTGATCTGATGTTCTTACATAAATTACCTTTTTGTGATGTCCTTTTTGCAGTGATTTCTCTGTGTAACTTTATCAGTAGTATAAAAGTTTCAGAAGAGATGCTGACATAGGTTCCATTGCTAAAAACTCGCTCAGAAAAAAAAAAAGAACATGACAAATAAAAAAAAAAAGTAGCAACTATCTTTATTAGTTTTCAGTTCTAAATATCTGGTATTATATGCTGTGTGACTGTTTAGAGTTCAAATGTACAGCATAATGTTTTCACCTGCCGTGAAGCCTTTTTGTTTAGTACTGTTCAGCTGACTGCTGTCTTGCCAGCTCACCAGTAAGTAGGCTCATATAGCTGGCATGAGTCACACAGCCAGACTCATTGGATGCACAAACCCAGGAAACGAGATAGGTACTATTTACAGGGCCCTGCTGTCCTGCTTTGCAGCTTTGCCTTGTTCTTGTGTGAGGAAAACTTTAGTGTTACCAAGATACCTTAAGGCTTACCATGTAAAATAAGTGCAAATTAAAGCGTATTTGTATAATCATACCATGTAAAATGCAAAGCAGTTACAAAAGACAGGAAAAAGCAAATAATAACACTGATAGAATTTGACAGTACTGGTGAATTGATTTACTGTCTCACCGCTGAAATAGGTTTTTCTCCTAGGTTCTGTTCCCCTCAACTCCTTGGCAGTATCCGTCAGTTTTCTTCAGATTAGCGAAGTGAGGAGGATGAGAGAGAAGAGCTGTGATTCCAGTCCTGGTGGTAGATCAGAATGATTGCTTGTCCTTATTTGCCTTCTTTCCTAGGAAGATTTTCATTTTTGGTAGATAGTACATTTCTCAGGTTGCATCTATTAGACACACTTCAATAGGGAGCACCGATTGCTGGTGGAGCTTACTGGCTTGTATCTTTCCTCCTGAAATCCTGTAGATTGGTCCAGAAAGACATTTTTTTTTTTTTCCTCCTTGAAATTTATTATTTCTTCTTAATCTAGGAAACTGATGCTTTGTTTGACTAAGATTAACACTATTAATTTTTTTCTCAGAACTAGTATTCTCACATGTAATTGCCCAGCCATTTATATTCTTTCCTTCTTCAAGGAGGGCTGAAGTGTATTTTTCCTCTTTCTGACTTAGTGTTCATTTTTATTGTCATGTAATTCATGTTGGACCTCATACACCCTGTTGGCCAATGTGGTAACAGACATATTTGTTTCTCATTTATTTGTTGGTATCATTTATGTAGCTCATGGCGATCTTTTGATCAAGTGGATTTTATTTGAAAGCAGGCATCTAATTTTATATTTTAATAAATAATATTGGTACTAATTTCCAGAAGTGCTGAGAAGCCATAAATTGTATTGAAGCTCATAAAAACTGCAGAAGCACAGGGTTTGTCTTTATCCAGATGAAAAAATAGATGTCTAACTCCAGGGAATTATTAAAATAAAAGTTTGGTTACAGAAATTAACACCACTACCTCTTGTTCCACTTTCCCCCACCCCAAACAAACAAACAAGAGATAAAGAGGGGGAAAAAATATTTTACAGAATAATGATTTTTGTCTGGTCATAAGTAATTGGAATTTAAAAAGTGTTCGAAAAAGCAGTTATAGTTTTTTTCCTATGTTTCTATTCTTTTGTATAGACTCAATCAGAGATTTTCATTCCCTGAACACGAGAATGATTTAGGTCTGTCTTCCAGTAGTTGTCCTGTGTTTAGTACTCCTTTAAAAAAAAACACAAACAATTAAAGTTGAAACTGGAGTGCATTTCTCAACAGACACTGTAGAATCTATAAAAGAAAGACATTATTACTACTCTGGTCTCAATCAAAGCCTTAAGCCATCTGAGACAAGAGACTCAAAATACATCTACTGAAAGCAGATTTAATTTTCCATGGCCAGGAATATAGAGAGCCTAGGAACTCTCACTGTTCCAGTGGTCTTTTTTTTTCTTTTTTTTTTTTTTTAATAGAAAATGTGGTTTGGACCATAAAGATCCTTGAACTAGGTTAGGTTAAGTTAACATTTAGAGTGAGAGCAGAAGAATGGGGAAGGTATATACCCTCCCATCTTCTGCTAGTTGCAAGATTTATTATATATCTGTCTGTTACACTTTTTTTTTAAGTGCCCATATTTGAGTATTATTAAATATGTAATAAATATTAAATGATTTGAGTATTATTAAATATGTATCTAATTGTTTTAAAGTATAGTGTTTAAAACATCCCATGGCAGTGATTTTTTTACAATTTCTTTTTTCAGTATGAAATTTTCCTTTTTTGATTTAACAAAAGATTCTTTTGAATTCTCTTCCACTTATTTCTTTGATTATCAGACTTTGTGTCAAATCATTTTTTATTCACTTTTTTCCCCATCAACTGTCTCAAAACTGTTTTCTATCTCTATATACAATCACCTTTTCCAAGCTGAAAATATCTGTACCTAAAGTAGCCATTTCATGCACTTTTTGTACTTCTTTCTCTTACGTATTAAATGGAGACATATTCAATGGATGAGCACTACTTTGATTCATAAATGACATTGTTTTTTATTTTTTTTATTTCTGTATTTATAACTTCTCATGCCTTTTCTCCTGTTGAAAATGAGTACTTTCAGGTAGCTATTTTTAGTTCGTCCAGCTTGACTGTCTTAGTGGCTAATATCAAGGATGACATCAGATGTGTATACTTTGCAGTGTTTTTACCTCTGTGTGTTTATCCAGACTGAATTTCATTTGCCATTTTGTGATTCAGTAACACAACAGCTTTCTGTAACTTTTTTGCAGGTAACTTTATTTTTTACCTGTAAAAGCTATCCTGAATAATTTTGCATCTCTAGCAAGTTAATCTTTTTCAAGACTACCTGGTATTTTAGTGAACAACGCAGATCCTATTCTGTTAATTTTGCCCTTTTAATTCATGGACACTTTCTCTCTTGTTTGATAATAATTTACTTTTGTAATCTTGCTTAGTGACCTTGTTAGAAGTGTCTGGATATCTGAATATTTAATATCCAATTACTAACACATGGGTAGGATCATGTCGTTCAGATTTCTAGGCATTTGTCATTTTGACTGGAACTGTCCCGTAGGTCAAATGTTGTGGAGTAGAGGAGGCAGACATAGTGGGAAATAACCTTTTCTGCCAGATGTGAAATGTGAACATAAAAGTTTGGGGTTTTTTCCACACCTGGAGTGCTGTGTCCAGTTCTGGGCCCCTCAGTTCAGGAAGGATATTGAGGTGCTGGAGCAGGTCCAGAGAAGAGCAACCAGGCTGGTGAAGGGACTTGAGCACAAGCCCTGTGAGGAGAGGCTGAAGGAGCTGGGGTTGTTTAGAATGGAGAAGAGAAGGCTCAGGGGAGACCTCATCGCTCTCTACAACTCCCTGAAAGGAGGTTGTAGCCAGGTGGGGGTTGGTCTCTTCTCCCAGGCAACCAGCAGTAAGACAAGAGGGCATGGCCTTAAGCTGTGCCAGGGGAGGTTTAGGTTAGATATCAGAAAGAAATTCTTTACAGAGTGATCAGCCATTGGAATGGGCTGCCCAGGGAAGTGGTGGATTCTCCATCCCTGGAGGTTTTCCAGATGAGGCTGGACGTGGCACTTAGTGCCATAGTCTAGTAACCACAGTGATGTTGGATCAAGGGTTGGACTTGATGATCTCAGAGGTCCTTTCCAACCCATCTGATTCTATGATTCTTAGGAAATAAAGTTAAAAATACTGTATGGCTTGGTAGTGACACTTCTTGTCCACCTGTCATACACTGAAAGAGAAACCAGCTCCTGGATTACAAAGCAACAGCATCATCTGGAGCCTGTACTCAGGTCATGCCTCTCCCTTTGATTTTGCTACCTCTTGTTTTCTCTTGGGAATATTTTTTAGCTTGCTGCCTGGGAGCTGGAATTCACCATCCTGCTGTCTACTGAGCCCAGCCTTGATCTTGCCTTCTTTCATTGTAATTCAAGAATACCTTTTCATATTGCTCTCCTTAAAAGTAAATGTAAAAGTATGATTTAAATCAAATTTAGTTATTTAAAACCATAGGAAGTTGTGAACAAGTGAGAAAAGAACTTTTTATTGCAAGACTGGCAATCTAAACATGTTCTTGTTTTAACATAACGTTCTGATTCTAACGCTGCATTCCTTTGGAAGATTCTTGATCCTTTTGTATTCAGCAAGTATTTTCTCTTGTGTCAATACACTCATGCTACATAAAGCTTCCATTCAACTCGAGCAATTGAAAAGTTTTTATACACTTCAAATCTTTGTCAGGAAACTCACCTTCCACCAAATGGATAGTTACCTTCTGAGATAACTTTGTTGCCAGGGCAACCTTCTACTGGCAAGAGTTGTGCTCATTAGGAATTTATTGTGACATGCAATTATATTTCAGTGGTATAGCATTGAAGTCAGTGACCTTCATATTGTTTATTTTGTGCTAACTGCAATCTGGAATAATAGAAAACTCAAAGAAAAGAAGGTAAGAGTATTAGTCAAAGAAAGAACCACACTGCTTTATCTTTAACTGTGTGTGTGTATATATATA
>VXAY01002893.1:297900-441870 GCA_013399855.1 Oxyruncus cristatus
TATATATATAAAAAACTTTATGTAGAGTCTTTAACATGCCAAAGGATTATGTGCACAATGGAGAAGAAACAAGTTTCTTATCAATAATTCAGCTTTTCAGTGTGACTTTAAAATACACTCATTCACATTTATGTATGAATATCAGTCTGAGGTTTTCTCCTAGAATAGAAAAAAGCCAGATGGTATTTGTAGAATTATAATGATGTGTATGTACTGTTGTACTCTTTTGTTGATCATCTAAGTCTAGTTTGTTAGTTGTTCCTATTTATTTTGTAGTTACTTTTGGAGAGACAGGGTTCCCAAATTCTCAATAAAAGCAGACTAAGTGGGTCCTGATTTTGCACTGGATCACATTCTTGGACAGAGCAGTACTCCCATTCAGATTCCAGACTGTGATCCACAGTTACACTAGCACTTACACTAGCAATTATAAAACTGACAGTAGCTACTCCTGTGAGATGCTTAAATATGACTCCCCATAAAAGTTGAAATTGTTATCTGGCACAAATTCATGGCTTTGAATGGGTTTGCACATTACTTACCAATCCATGGGAATTTCTGTATTTAGAGGTCTGTCACATCTAGGACTAGTTCAAGTTGCCAGCCTCTGGCCTTCCTACCCTGTGGGCTTACCGAGATGGGGTTCAGTTTGAGATATAAATGCAAAAACATAAGTGTCTTACTGTAAGTTTGCGTGTGTTCATTGCTGTGTTAGGTATCTAAGCTTCACCTAATAAATAAACTCAGAGGAGCCTAGAGAGAGATTTAGAGTGATTTATGAGATTTATGGTTTAGAGTGGCTGGGCAGCCGAATCCCTTTTTAGGTTTCATTGAACATACTCACTACATCTTTATTTCCTGTGTAGCTTAGGTGCACAGCATGCTTGTAGACACTTAAAATCTTTGTCTCAAAATGGAAGCTGAGTTTCGGTGAAAAGTGAGTTAAAATTCCTTTCATAGTATTCTAAAGTACTTTTAATGACGTGACATTCTTGATCACTATATCAACTGTTTTAACGTAAGTGTGGATTCCAGATATGTTCGTGTATTGCCAGTTTTTGTCTGCTTTTCTTTGGTAGCATTCACTGACATCTGGAAAGATTCAGTGTGAAAAATGACAGAAGGAAAAAGTTGTGTACCCACGCTCTCTTAAGAGGAAGGTATTTAGACACGCAAAAACCATAGAAAATCAAAACTCAGTGGTATGCATAGGAATGCCTGTAGGTTTTTCTAGGTTCAAGTTCTTAAAGGCAGCTTCCAGTACTGTTCAAATAGGTGTTAATTTTGCTGTGATTAAATAGAATTTGATTGTGAATGCAGAGAGGATGAGAGAAAGTACTTTCTCTTATGCTTAGCTTAAAGAATGTGAATGATCTCATTGACTTCCATAGAACAACTCATGAATTTTGTTATTTAAGCATGTACTCTCAAGTGCATTATTGATCAGAATCTTGATGAATGAATGTAGGATGCTAGTAGAATGCTAGATACAGTCTAGAAAATAGTTTGTTTTGCTCCTTAGCTACTTTGATGTAGTCAGTGTTTCTAGAAGAAGAATTTATTAAAATTAATATTGTTCTTAAAGACCAAGGTCTGAAAGAGAATTGTGTTGCTATACAAGAAGACAGGAAGGAAAATTACCTTTCTCACATCCCTATGCTCTTTAATTTTGCATCTTTTAGATTCTGTACATATCAGACTTTCCTAACACTTTTCTATAATTTCAAAGGTATTTTTAAAATTAGTATCTCTATTCCCCATGTTTTCCCTTAGTCTCTGGGTTATGTTGGTATTTTTAAAAGTTCTCAGCAGTGCCCAATGAGAGGACAGGAAGTAGTGGGCACAAATTGAAACATGTAGAATTCTATGTGACTGCAACAAAACACTTTTGTCCTGTGAAGGTCATCAAACACTGCCATAGGTTGCCTAACTTGTAGGGTTTCCATTCTTGGAGATATTCAGATGCCAGCTGGACATGGTAGTAGACAACCCTGTCTAGGTGACGTGACCCTTCTTTAGCAGGTGATTAGGATCTTGGGAGGTCCTTTCCAACGTAAGTGATTTATGTTAGACATAAGTTAAATGAGTGGGTATTAAGAGTAGCTGCTTCACATCTGTTTTGCCTATGCAGACTGGGTTTTCTTGCATGTGTTTGAAAGGTATTTGTCCCCATTTTCTACTGGGGACATCTAAATGAAGCAATCACTAACACATTTTTTGCCTTTGCTTCCACATACGCTGTTGTTCATTACTACAACTTACACTGATCTCATGCTTTCCTGCCCCACAATGTGCTGAATCATCTAGAATGGCAAAGGTGAATGTCTTTCTGATGAGTGAGCTGTCGGAGGTTTCCTGGCATGTTGAACTGTCCATCTTTGTAGTAATTTCACTGTTGCTTTCAGATGATATAATTTTCTGTTGGGTAAGTTTTCATCTAGATGAGTTTAGTGATCTGTCTCCTTATGTGACTGTGTAGCTCTTTATGTTGGCATAAATGAAATCACCTAAGTACGTGAAAGGTGGTTGAGCCTAAGCTTACTTTGTCCTAGGAAATTTTTCATAAAGCTGTCTTTGTACGTGGGTAATTTTTTTTTCCATTCTGTAGCAAGTCTGCATATGTGGAGAGGATTTTGCATAGCCACATCTCTTCATGTGGAGATGTGAACAAAACGATTTGGCTCACCTGCTTCACGTTTTAGGCAAATCAGCTAATTGTCAGAGCAAGAATGCTGGTGTAGAGGTGAAGTGTTATCAAGCACCATTCAAATACAAGACATTTCTGCACCAGGACAGGCTGGGGGCTCACCTGCTGGAAAGCAGCTTTGTGGACAACAAGTTGTCCGTGACCCAGCAGTGTCCTTGTGGCCAAGAAGGCCAGTGGTGTCCTGGGCTGCATTAGCAGATTGAGGGAGGTGATCCTGCCCATCTACTCAGCCCTAGTGAGGCTGCATGGGGAGTGCTGTGTCCAGTTCTGGGCTCCTCAGTACAAGACACACGGAGCTCCTGGAGCGGGTCCAGCGGAGGGCTATAAAAATGATTAAAAGACTGGAGCATCTGTCTTAGGAAGAAAGGCTGAGGGAGCTGGGCCTTTTCAGCCTTGAGAAGAGACAACTGAGAGGGGAACTCAACAATGTCTATCCGTATCTGAAGGGAAGGTACCAAGAGGATGGAGCCAGGCACTTCTCAGTATTGCAAAGCAATAGGACAAGAGGCAATGGGCAGAAACTGATGCACATGAAGTTCCACCTGAACATTAGGAAGAACTTCTTTACTGTGTGTGTGAACACACGTTTGAACAGATTGCCCAGAAAGGTTGTGGAGTCTCCCTCACTGGAGATATTTGAGAACCTTCTGGATGCAAACCTGTGCTGTGAGGTCTCGGATGACCCTCCTTGAGCAAAGCAGTTGGACCAGGTGACCTACTGTGGTCCCTTCCAACCTTACCCATTCCATGATTCTGTGATTTTATTGAGTTCAATATGGCATTAAATGACTTCCTATTAGATAACAAATAAATTACTCTAAGTGTTCATTAAACTTACCATTTGATCTATTTACAAATTTATTTTCCTATTCCTCTAAAAAAAGAGGCTCTTTGGTGGCTCTTCAGTGAGGAAACCCCTTTGTTAGTGCTCCTTATGCAAATAGGATGTCACTTTCTAGATTAATTTTATGTTTTTAATTAATTTTATGTCAGAGTATTTTATTAATAAAATGGTAATAAAGGGAGAATATACTTAGTGTAAGAAAGAAATACTAAAACCTCATTGAAAAAGCCTTGTACACTTTTGTTTTGTTGATGTGCTTTATGGTTATCCCAGAAGTTTAGTGAAGTAGGCTAGGTTAGTGTCAGATTTCAATCTCCTTATACTATTGTTTCAACTGCTCTTGGTTGTTCTCTGAAAACAGTACTCCACGCTTTCTGTTGATTGAATAGGTATTCCCTCAGTTTACTTAGACCTAACTTGAGTCCTCTGAATGACCATCTTCTGAAGTATCACTACCAGATATGACTCTATTGGAATTTAATTCTGTTACTTTTATAGTCATTGTCACACAGATCTGCATAAACCAGATTCTTAAAATAGGTAAAAGCAGTGCTTCTGAAAAGTAGGTCATTCTGTACATACAGTATTCTAAATGTTGTAACCTGTTTTACTTCAGTTATTCCTGTTTTAAGAATATTACTCCAGTGTTTGTGTAATATGCTGTTTATTTTCAGTTATTAAATTGCATTATAGAACTGCCAATACAGTAATCTAAAACTAGTATAGGAAAGTCAAAGAGATTTCTTAATTTTAGCTATGCACAATAAAATTTCTGTACGCCAAAGGATGGCTGTAGTAATAGATAACTGTAAGTTTGTCTTTGGGGCAGTTGTTTATGACAAACTGGTTCACTGTTGGCAAAAAGTACCTTTGATGATGCATGAAGCAGCTCAGATCCAAGCTACTGAGTGCTCTCAGCTGCATGGCTTTTACAAACACATGGATTTCTCTTACAGTAAGGAAAGGAGAGTAAGCTTTCTTCATTACTTTAAAAATAGATTGTTATTATTAGATCTTAACCACTACTGAAAAAAATTTCAGATGTATTGTAAGCATTGTTTAATACAATATAGTAAAATAATTGCCACTGTCTTTGTAGGATGTTCATTAAAATTCATCCAGTGATGCTTTGCTTGTTTCACTTTTTCTGCCTTTAGGTACTCTTAAAAAAAAAAAAGAAAAGAAAAAAGAAAGAAACAAGGGGAACTGCATTACAAGCTTTTTTATCTGAAACTTCTTTGAACTTACTGATTATGGGTTTTCTTCTTATACCCCTACTGTTCTTTAAACATGAGAGTTAGTGTATACAATACTATTGCATTCTGTTTGTGCTCCTCTTTGTGTCATGGATGCAGGGACTCCCCAGTGTAGGTTGTGAGCAGGGATGTGGAGTCAGTGTGTAAGTCACAATTCCCAGAGGAAGGAGCTGGAGCACAACAGGAACTTTGCAGGACACCCCTGCAATGCAGGATGGAGCTGCTCCTTCCTCTCATCGGCTTTACTTATGTGTCTTAAGACTACATTACATTATTAAGGCTAAATTACCACATGAAGGCTACACTACAGTTTCAAGTTGTTTACTTTAGTATTTTAAAATGGGAGTCTCCCTAGTTCTCTTTTCTGAAGCTCCTGTTAGTTCTGTTGGTTATTGGTGTTCGTAGAGGCGAACACTAACCACTAAACCATGACTGCCATTTGATTTTTTCCTTTTCTTTCTGATGTCATGTTGTTGTAAAACCTGAACAAATGTAAAAAAGTCCTAACATTGTACAGTTCTCTTGTTCCTTATTTATTAAACCATCCATAGCTAACACAGCCTGCACAGAAAACCTGTTAAGCTTTCAAGATAATTTTAACTCTTTGCCACTGTGTAAGACATAATACCTAAATTCAGACACAACCTTGGAGGAGTCGGGGGGAAGGAAGGACAAACTAGGTTTCAACAAGTCCAGTAAAATCCAGTAAAAATAGCTTCTTTATAGTAGGATAGATACTTGTAGAGAGATTGGGCAATTGATATAATTACTGTTTGTTTCTGGAATGCATGACGTCATTAGAACTACGTGAAATATTAAGAATCTTATCTTCTTTTGTCTCTCCAGAGCTTTAGCTCCTAGTAATGATCACTACTTTTTAATATTCTGGCCTTTCTTGTTTTCCTGATACATGACAGTTTTGTGCTTTGCTCTACCACTTGCATTGTCCTTGACTGTCTGTTTTGAGAGCTATTCTGCCCTTTCTTCCAGTCTCACAGGGGTTCTTGGTTCTTTTTCACTTTTCCTTCTCCATCCTATTCATGGGTGATCTGAGACTTTCTTACAACTTCAGTGTCAGCTTGTGCTCATGATTTGCATATCTACTTTTTTTTCCCCCTGACCTGTCTTCCTTAGTTAAGATATGCATTTCACAGCATCTGTATGACAGTTCTCCCTAGATAGCTGATGACAATTACTGATACCAAGAATTCCTCTTTTCCTGAATAAAGCTCTTGCTTCTCTTATTTCCTAACTTTTTGTAGTAGATATAGCGTAGGATTTTTTTGTTCAATGTAGTTTTCTCTTACATTTTCCAGACAATCTATGCTGTTCTTTCCTCTCACAGAATTTCAAAAAGCTCAATTCATATTCTTGTTTTGAACTTTTATCTAATATGAATAATATGAATCCACTTAAATCAGATAGAATATGTAATTTTCTTCTTCTGTCATTACTCAGATCTTCCATCATTCAGTTCCTTCATTTTCTTGCCATTTTTCTTCATAAGTATTCATGTGGTTATCCCAATTTAGTTTTTTTTCTCCCAGCAGTAGTTCGGGAATGACTGATCAAAAAAGTCCAACTATTTCTAAGTGTATATAAATCTGTGCTAAATTTTGGCTGTTCTGTGCTTAGTTGGAATTAATTGTAGTGTGAAACTGAAGTAATGATACACATTCTGCAGTATGAAGAAGTTCTAACGTGATGCCTAATGTGGCATCAGAAATGGACAGTGCTTTTCAAATTAAATCTGATTTCAGCTGCCCTCTGAACTGTTTTTAGTAAGCATTATTTCACCAAATGTTTGCTGCCTTTAACTGTTAAGATTAATTTCAAAACAACAAAAAATTTCAGCATAGGAATCTTCAGTTGGGCACTGGTTCAGAAAGTAAGTTGTCCTGACTATTCAGATCTCTAAACAGAGTATATAACATGAAAGTACAATTTGTTAAATATGTTGTTGTTCTACTGGTTATTCTGATTAAGAATACAAATCAGTTATTACTAATAATACCTGCATATTTTGAATTAGTGAATTAATTCTCTTTTAAATTTTGCCTAGTCTACTTGTCTATTTGAAAACATATGTCTATGAATGAACATTCATTTCTATATTCAACATTTTTGGCTACAGTAATCCATTTTCACTGTGTGTTTAGTAAAGCAGTTAACAGACTTGTACATGGAAGTCAGTGGGTAAGATTCATTTCAGGTAACTCAGTTGTCTTCAGTAATGTTCCGTACAGTACTAATATCTTTCAGTGAAGCTAAAAATCAAGTTTCTCTAAAATGCTCACTCAAGACGAAGGAGTCACAACTTGAACATCATTACTGGGATGCGATACTGTCATGACTTTGTCAACATTGAAAGGGTTTACCAAGTGAAAATAGCTGTTGTGGGAAACATCTTTCAGATGTGGTGACTCCACATCTGTCTTTGTTTTTGAAAGCCATGACTGGTGGTAATTGAAGGAAGATAAATTTCTGTTCAGGCTGGAGGTATGTAGGTTAAATTCTGGAACTGTGTGTTTCCACACAGAGAGGGGAAAATAGTATTTGATTTTTATTTAATAAAAAAGTTTATTGTAAGAAAGAATCGTGTGCTTTATATAGCTTTCCCAGTTTGTATTAACCCTGATGTTTGAGAAATACTGACTTCATATGATCAGATAGAAGCTGAATTGTGTTTTGCCAATGACACAAGTTTCTCATTCATGTATGCTGACAGAAGTTGCAAAAAATGCCTTTGGGAACTTAATTTGAAGGTAACTTATGAAATGAATTAAAAAAAAAATCATACTTTTTTCTCTTAAGTACCGCTGGTTGAACACTCTAAAACTGGTATTTGAAGTTGAACAATACCCTTTTCTCTAATGTTTATAGTGTGCTGAATTTAGCTACTATTATTTTGAAAGCTTGAATATTATTACACTAAGGATACTTCAGCCCTTTTAGCAGACTAATAAAGTATGCTTGTGTTTTGTTGATTACTGTGATTTCATTCCACTTGCAGAGTTTCACAATGCTTTAATTTCACCCAGGCTAGCTTTTATTTCTCCACTATCTTAATCAGCACTGACAATTCACCAACCTTTCTACCTTTGTTTCCAAGTCCTCTAACTGCAGCTTTCATATTTTCCTTTATTTTTTTTCTCTTCCCCTTGAAATTAAAAATGTGTGTTGGCTTCACGCCAACTGTCTGAGCTCACGGGGAAAACCTCCCCCTCCCTTCTTCCCCTGGGGCAAAGGAAAAAAAATTAAAGAAACTGAAGAACCTGAAACCAATTGAATTATATCAAAATATATATATTTGCATATATTACAGTTATATACAGCTAGAATACTATGTACAATATTAGGGATCCCAAACACACCCCCCCTCCCCTGGAGGGAAAGGGAAAAGGAAAAGAGAAAAAGGGAAAAGGGGAAAAAGCAGATATACATAATCAAAAACTAAGAACTAGCAAAATAAAGAACTAGCAAAACTTAATTTCACCATGCCCCTTAGAAAAACAGGATGGTCTGACACAGCCGGCACTCTCCAATCTCCCGCGTGGCAGACCAGTAGTCGCTGCAGGCCTCAGCTGATAGATAAGCAAGACCAACGCAGAGACCCACTGCTCCCGAACCTCACCAGAAGAGAAGAGAGGGAGAGCTTCCTCTCCCTTCTTATTTATACCCTTGCTTACATAAAAATCATATGGACTACTGAGAACATGGCCTTGGTTCCTTGGTTACAACCTGGTTACCAAGGAAGGCCTAGAATCAAAACCACTACAAAATGTTTCTTTTCGCTAAAACCATTAAGCTGTTGTTTTAAAAATATATTTCTATAGCCATAGAAATGAGAACTTCCAGCTTTTTTGAACAATGTGGTGTTAATAGCCGTGCTGCTCGTTACGCAGGTTTGTACTTGTAGGTGCTTATAGGCAATATCCTGTAGAAACCTCAACCCAACTTGCTTTGATCATCTCCTATTGCCTTCAGTTACTTGCTAAGGTAAATGCAAACATAAGCTTTCGGATAACCCTATTTGATCCATCTCACGTAGTCCTGGATTAAATTGGCACTTTATTATACAGAGATCACTGCAGACTGTTGAAGGATTCTTTGTCTGTAGCTAAGCTGTGCACATTTTTACAATACAGATTTCAGGCTGTTTGTGCTTGGTTAAGAAAAGTTTACATGTATCTAGATGATCTGACATTGCTGTATCATGTTAGAATCATTAGGTATCATTATACAAGATAAAATTCATCATTTACTTGTGGAACCATAAATCAGAACCTAGCCCAACAGGTCGCCTTGACATAGAAAGAGTTCAAGTTAGTCAAGCAAGACCTGCCTTTTATAAATTTTTCAATTTATGTCTTAGTAATCTTTGAGTAATGTACAGAAAAACCTATGCCAGTTGCTCATCAACAGTAATTAAAATATAGTTTATAAACTTACAGCTGATACTTTATAAAGAACTAAAGTACATGAATTCTAGACTTTTTAATATAGCATTTCAATCAAAGATACTTTCCTTTTTGAGGATAGCTGATTAGTAATGATTCATACAAAGCCCACGTTATCTTCCTGTGTGATGTTCTTTTAACCTGCAGATTAATACATATTTTAAAACAGAGATTCATCATAAGAGGTTTATTTCTAATTTTGGTGTGATGTTGTTTTTTTCCCACTGACTAAAACTGAGATTTTTTTTTTTTTTAGAGGAGTTTGGTAAGGATTTCAGAGAACTTTATCATCTGGAAGCAACAGCATAACAGCACTTAAAACATTGTCTTAGATAATTATGTTTAAAGATTAAGTATAGCAGAACTATGAGTATTTAAAATGTCTTCTTGCTATGTTTCTGAAAGTCCTCAAGTCTGGTGTCATCTTTTGTTAGATATTTTTGGTGTTAAAATTCAGGAAACTGTAACTAGATTTATTTTAATTGGTAAATCTGCTTACATTGAAAAAATTATCTCAGCTGGACTGGGGATTGCAATGAGGTGGAAAAATTAAAAGATAAAAAGATGTCTAAGTGTCATTTTATCCTAGTACACTTTAGATATTCATAGTTATTTTAACTCTGTCATTACTTTCTGTTGGCTTGTATTACTTCAGGGACTGAGCACAGAGGAAACATTAGTAGTTGTGGTGCTTTATTATTAAACTGTGAAATTGGAGATAAGTTGCACAGAAATATTACTGTTGGCGAGCAGAATACAGGGTTTAAAAAACCCAACTAAACACATTTTGGGATAGTTTGGTGAACCTTTTTTTTGTTATCGAGTTTGACATAATACAGTTGTTGAGTAGTTATCAATTCAGAGAAGACTGCAAGCCTCTGGGAGGTATTAGTGGAAAGATATATTTTCATATAACAATGTTCTTTTTTCACTGTGAAGGAGCTCTGTTGATTACAAATGTAAAAGGTCATTCAGTTAACTTTCAAATGCACAGTAGATGAAGTTGGAACAAAACAGATTTTCCTTTATTTCATATCTGAACAGATGAGTAGTATCTGGTAGTATAACAAGTAGAAAGTTTTCAGATCAAAATACAATTTTAAAGTTGAGGAACAGAAAGCACTGCAACTATCTGTGTATTTTTCCTGTGTGTGCTATTTGGACATGCATTATGTAAATGTTACATATTTAACATTTAACATTTTTTGAACATGTCATTATTTAGTATCATCGAGTGATCAGGAAAGGAAGGTGAATAACAGGATAGGAAAGCCTGCAGCTGGTAACAGTATGTTCAGAATAAGCATAAAACTGAACTTAGGAACCAAGAAAAGCAGAAAGACCTGAGACAAAGTGACGGTGATACAATGGCACTTGAAATTCCCATTCATGTAAATGCTAAGTGTCATGGAAAGATTTGGGGAGAAAAGGGAAATTAGGTTTTGCTACATAATCTTTAACCATGATCTGTGCATTGCCACTTAGGAACAAGGGCTGGAGGTCATAATACTTCAAAATGTTAGAATGGAGAATGAAAGAGACCCTAAAATTGCCGTCATATAAATCTATGTTGTTCCTATGGGTCAGGGTTGAGGAAGTCAAGAAGATGCTCCTTAGCCTGGGGAAAGAAAGGTTGGGAGGGGAATGTAGCACGGATGTGCAAAGTACGTGTGGCATAGGGAAAAGTCACCTTTAAAAATAGGTGTCAGGTCCAAGCCTAAGATAGTTCTTTACACAGCACGCAGTTTAATTGCTGAATTCTTTACCATAACACTCTGTGGGTTCTGAATGTTATGGGAAGGTGACTGAGAAAACTTGTGGCAGAAAAATCTATCATTACGAATTGAAGCAGATTCCAATATCTGGTTCGAGATACCTCTGTGCTAAGATTCTGGAGGATGGGAAGTTACCTAAAGCTTACACTTCCTTGAATTTTCCCTTACTGTCAAACTCAAGGTATTCAACCTAGGTTCTTTTAGAGTAGCTATACTGGGACACTGAAGCTCTCTTGATAACATTTGGATATTTTCTACATAGTAAAAGATGTTTAGCTTAGAAAGGTTAAAGAAGATATTATTTTTAACCATTTTTTTACAAACTCCATGTGATAGAGGATTGTGTTTCTTCTACAGGGCACTGTGTTTTTTCATAACCACATCACAGTTGGAATGTTTTATTTTTCGTTTAGGATCTCTAAGAAATGCAAAGTCAACATGCAAAACTAGGCAGCACTTCTTTCTTCACAGTTTTTTTAGGTTACAATATCGATAATGAATTTTCCTACTAATTTACATATTTAAATAGAAAAAAGTAACATGTCGATTTGGTAGATATCAATACCTTTGTTTTCTATGTAAATTTGTTCTGTTTAAAAGCAATGTTCTTGAATGTGTCATCCTTTATTTTTCAAATATATTTTCTGCTCTTCTTTCCATGTACATTTTGTTTGAGCACTTGGCAATATAATTCAGTAGGAAAAGTTAAGTTGCCTGTTTATTCTCCGAATATGAAGAAAGCTGGGAGGAGAGCTGGCCTATTCATTCAGTCCAATTCAGCAGGTTGCTTGATTTGCTGACAAATAAATGAGAGAAGAGGACTGTCAAGAAAAAAATTGATACAAATATTTTACATAAAATCTGATTTGTATAATAGCAAGAGTAAATCTTTGTCTTCTAAATAAGCCAAGAAAGCCTTTAAAGAATTATTTGTCAAAACTCTTATTTTTAATGGGATTGTGATAGGTAGACCTTTTTGTGTTAATAAAGTACAAAGTGGCTTCCTTCAGGTGTTAATGTTGCTCACAGAGACAAGGCCTGCTTTTTGTTCATCTCCTTCTGTCTTTACTGCTTCCTTTTCTTGGTGTCATGGAAGCATCCATTTTGATCTCCATTTTGATTTTGATTCCAGTAATCCAGTTTTTCATTATTTATATCTTATTTAGTTGCACATTCTTCATATCAGAAGCATTTTGTTCTTCACAAAGTATTAATATCAGTTCTAGCCAGGACTGCATATATTTGGAAATAATTATTTCTTTAATTTAAACATGATAACTTGCCAGACATTTATCTTGTTTAACAGCATTAACAAAGCCAAATGTTATTTCTTCAGGGGAGCAGGCATGGAGTGGGGAGAACAAATGTAGGAGAAATTGATTGCGTTGTTTTTAAGATTTCTAAATAAAACAGTTGTGTTAGCATGCATTGGTCCTTCAAATAACTGTTTGGAAAATCAAAGGAAGCTAAGGAAATTCTTTTGTCTTTTTGAGTCATTTAACACCATTCTGAATTTGTTTCTCTGCCAGTTTGCTCTTTTATATAAGTACTAAATACCACATTATTAGGTTTTCCATCATATTGCTAAGTCTAGGTAATTAACAGAAAATTATGCAAAGTCAGAGTAATGTTGCAGGTACTTTTATTGTAGTAAGTAAGTCTTGCAAAGGACTTTTTAATGAGGAATTTAACAATTACTCATTTTGGTATTAAAATGTAATGAATATCTGTTTTCTTTTAGATGTGTTTGAGTTTATATTTGTATGATTTAAGCTACTCTATGCATTTTATCACCTTAGCTTTTTTTCAGGTTAATCAGCTTGTTGCTATTAATATTTTTGGTAGTGTCATTTCCAAAAATTCTGCAAGTATCAGTAGAAAAGTAGGCTTTGTAGATGTAAATCTTCATTAAATGTTTTCACTCACCAATGCAGTAATTTTTTTTTCTTTGTCTTGCCCTTATTCTACTTCATAGTTTTCGGAAGTACAAACAAATCCTGAATCAGAAAACCCTTCATATTTAGAAAGAGTTCTTGGAAGTGTGAAGATGAGCATATGTGGAAATCTTGTGCTAAAGCCAGCCTAACCTCATACCTAATCCTGAAACTGATGCCCATAAATTCATTAATGTGTAAAAACAGTGTGTTAACAACCTTGAGAGGTCTTTAGCTCGTCAAGCGTGTGACTTGTTGCAATCTACCTTTGCTCCACCCTAGTTTCTTTGGAATAATGTTAACTGATTTCTGTTGATGCCTTCTCCTCCTGACATTACCGGGAAAGAGTGTCACCAAAATACTATATACTAAAGTCTAGCACCACTGCAGATGTAGTTTTGACTGTATGCTTTGCTTGGTGAAGGTGTTTTGTAGAGCTCCATCCTGAGTTTTTATCTTTTTAGAAGCATGATTGAGAGGTGTGGGAAAGTATTTAACACATTTGTACTGGGAATGTTGCTGTTTACGTCACTGGTTCTGTGCAGTTCCTCAGGAAAATGTGATCAGTCGAGTCACTCATTGAATTTTATTGCATCTCCGCTATGCTGAGATGTCAGTTCATGTTCTCAAAACAGTGTTCAGAAGCCCCATTCGCTTGCCACATCTACACCTTATTTCTGAGAAGAAGCACAAATGTAGTCCCCTGTTTCTCCAAGCTGGAGTTGATGCTGGCATACTTCTCAGCAGAGAGATTCACTGTATTCCTGTTCACTCTAAAATGGACTGTGGAGTGTAGTGCACTGTTGACATAATCTGCTTCTGGTCAAACACAAAGGCATTTCACAGTCTACAGCATCCTCTTGCCTCTTCATCCTTCATGGAGCAGCACAGGCATTTAAATAAGGTCACATACAAGGAAGATTCTTTCTTTTTAGTATAAATATTTTAACTGATGGGAGAAAATCAGAATGTCTTAGTGACTGTCAGGAAATAGAAGCATAAACCCACTGGTTTTGTGATTATGACGTATAAGATTTACAGAATTAACAGACTTACAGACTAGTACTGATGTAAAAGAGAATGTCCTAAAAAAGAATTTTTTCTTCGGTTGTTTGCTTCATTTTCTTTGCCAAGGTTTCTCATGTTCCTCCTTTCAGCCACTCTATCTGATATTCCCAAGATAGTGTATGTTTTTCCTTATTGCGAAAATAAGTTTTGATTGAAATATTTTAAAAATATTTGGTAGAAATAGTCTTTCTAGAGGAACAACACTGCTTTATAGCTGGTCAGAAAGTGGACTTTATCATAACTAACTATTGAAATATAAATTTTTGAAAAGCATTTCATAATGTATTTATTTCTGAAAATCCACCCATATACTTGAACTTGAAAAATGCACACTTTTTCCTGCTGAAACATAGCTTTTTTCATGGTGGAGTGTTGATGATGTATTTGAAATGACACAAGTGAAAGTAAAAAACTCTTGAGTTAATCCTAAAAGCAGTATTAAGTTATGAATGATGGTTCAGTTTCCTTCCTAAGTTGGCTGATAACTTTGTTGATGGAGGTAGTGTAGTGTACAGATTTCATAAGTCCAAACGCCTTGTTTTGGCTAAAACAATGTGCACAACACTAAACAGTGCAGGTAGGAGACAGATTCTACTTAAAATATCAACAATCACGATTTTTTTGTCTGACCTGTTATTTTCTTCACTTTGTTAAAATGAGCAAGAACAAGTCTATTCTTGGGTCCCTGCATCAGCAAAAATAAAAAGTTCTTAAGGAGAATTGAGTATTAATAGAAGAGTTGTTCTGTGTTGAAATTCTGAATCTTTCTTACTAGTAGAATAATTATTCTGCTCATCCTTTTCTTCTGACAAATGGAACACAACTGCTGCCAGTTGTCTATTAATTGCATCCTTTTTATCAACTTCCCGCTCTTTTTATTAAACTGTGATATGCTCTATTTAGTGTATTATTCTGTAGATATGTTTTTTAGCATTCCCACTCAACAGATATTTATTTCTGTCATGCATGCATTCCTCTGCCAGAGTGAGAGTGTGAAAGAACGTGTTCAGCAGTGTCAGATGAAGCTCATTGCTATTCTATCAGCATGACTGCGCTCCTTTAGGAGGGCATTCAATCCTTGGCATTCATTCCCTCACACTGATGTGATAACAGAATAAAAGAGCTTTACAGCTGATTGAAGTCAAGTAGTAGAGCCATTGTAAAGGCTCACAAGAAGATTACTGATGAATACTATTACTGCTGGAGGTTGGACTAGCAATTGTGCATGTCCATGCTTTCTTAGAGTGAGTAATGAAAGAGAGCATGTGTTAATAATTCTGAATTACCTATGCTTTCCTTTCTTAGAGGGAAGATGGTGGTGTCCATTTTTACTTCAGAGTGCTAAGAATCAGGTGATAAGTGTTTACCAAGATCTGAGAAATCTTCATTTTTAAATGGTAATTGGAGCTGTGACTGTATTAGTTCTCTTTTCTGAATATCAGAATAGAGGAAATTGCACATGATATTCTGCTTTAGTCTGGAATCAAAAGGTGTTTGGCCACTTCAGGAATTAATGTTTTTCCCATCTTTTGCACTGCAACATTCTTGTTTTTCTTATGACAGGAGACAGATTGAAGGCTTTGAATTTATTGCAGTACATGGAACACTTATAAATGAAGCAGATGACTGAGATAAAGTCGAAGGCTCTACTGTGATTTAGTTTGGCTGAACGTTTTTGAAACAAAATACTTTGTGTCTGGTTGTTTTTTCCTGCAGAGAGGGAGTGTCTGGGAAAACATGACATCAAGTGTTGTGCTTGTAAATAATGTGGAATATGAGATTAAGAAAACTTTGCAAGAAGGCTTCAAGTGCAAGAGGATAGTTCTTAACTACATGTACTACTACCTCTGGCAAGACCCTGGATGCCCAGTAGAAGCTTAGGTTGGCCTGAGCTTTGAGGTGGGCTAACTCTTTTCCTTGAAAGCATTCCAGAATGGCTTTTGAATTGTTTAAAGGTTGTTTTTTATTAGATAGAAGTTAGAATAATTATTTACTTTACTAGTAACAAAATTCTGTTTATGGGACAGCAGAAGTAAGAGGAGTTTGTAGGCAGCTCTACATTTATGCAATGCATCTTTGTAGGATGGGTTTGCTTTTGGGTTCGATTTCTGTCTTTAAGTGTCCGCACCGGCAAACAGTATAATGCAATGGGAATGTGGAGAGAAACGTGATTCAGTACATGACTGAAAGTGAGAATGTATTTCAAAAGAACGCTTGCAATGCAAACCAAAACACTGCAGTAGCTGTGTCATTCAGAAATGACTTTCTGAGTCCTAACAATTTCCTGAGAGCCCTCTCTGGCCTCTGCAAGGTTCCTTTCATCAAACTCTGCTTGCGTCCTGATGCTCTTATCAGTCTTTTAGCTCTGCTTGGTGCAGGCCCTCAGTTCTTTGCTGTAATTTTTCTTCTGGTCTTCACTGTGATCCCTGGAACTTTCCTTCCTCAGTTGCTCTGAAGGGAAGCTCCTAAAAGATCTCACTTTTCCTCTGCAGACATCATCCTGACCTCCTGGTGCCTCTTTTTGAAAAGAAATAGAACCCACACAAACTGAAGAAGTATAATAATCTTTTACAGTACTCTTAAATTGGATCATCTTCAATATACATATGATTACTGTACATTGTATTGTATAACCTTTAATATGTATTCCATTGTTTTTGAAAGATTACAGTAATTACATGCGGTGATTTTTTTGTCCTTTGTCTGTCTTTGAGAACAATGGCAATAATTCTGTAGATTGTGTTGATACCTCTGAATGAAAAAGGTATTATGAAAAGTAATAAATGGAAATGATGCCTCCAACTTATATTTGCTCTGAATTTGTTTCTAATGGAACTTTTATGAAACACAATAAATAGTATTGAAAATGCAAGTTTTATGTAGTGACTTAGGAAATAGTAATAATACCTTGAATAAGCTAAATAGATATAAAAAGCTATACAGTGGGGTTTTTGTGTTCTAGGCAGAAATGAGTATTTTGGAGAGAAACATGGTCTAGTAGATAGGGCAATAGAGGTAACACTTGAAATGCCTGTACTTTCCTCCTTTTTTATTTAAATATAGTCAATTACTTTTCTCTTTTGTAAAAAGTTATGGATAAAAATTTCCAGATAACATCATGTACTATTTTCTTTCCTTTCTGTAAAACGTGAACAGATGTTTTCGGAACTTTTGTATAAATTATTAAATACAAATCAGCTCAACAAAGACTGCATCTTCTGATTTTTCTTTAATAAATTCTCATGCTGCTGAAAAAAATTCTTGTACGTTGTGGTGAAGGGTCCACAAAACTAATAGTAGCATTTTCATGATTGAGGCTTTAAGTTCTGATAGTCTTCCTGTTTGTTAAAAAACAGTTTTTTCTTCTTTCTAATGGGATTCTTTTCTTGTTCATAGCAATTTATCAAACCTGTGGAAAAGCAGTGTGTTAGTGGGAAAACAAATCAATCTGTCCTTTCTGAGAGGTATAAACAACTTTCATTAATGATACTTTTTTAAAGCTTAAATTGCAGACAGAGGAAAGTTGCCTCTTAGGTATGTTTTATCTTCATTTTAGTATTTTGGAAAAAAAATTGTTTTTCTGAGGGTGATGTGCTCTTCATTAATTTTGAAACATGCCAACACCGGCTTCTTAATAAAACATTTTCGTAATTAAGAACTTCTAAAAAAAATTGTTGGGTTTTCCATAAAATACAATTTAAAATATGTTTTGTTTCATGACACTGTATCAGTTTTTTTAATTAAATATTTAAGTGCAGACTAAAATTTGTATGATTACGTTTTTTTTTTTTTTAAGTGTGATTATTAATATTATCTCTGAATACCTGCTATGTAAATTGAATATGTGGTAAAGAGGTTTTTGGTTTTCTGACTTGTAGATCCCCTTCCTCTCTGAGTCTTGTTTCATTACACATGTATTTTTCGTGTCTCTTATTCTAACTGGGCTATGACTTCTTAGTGAGCAGTGCTGACAACCTTTGCTTTGCACCTGTTTCCATACTATCAGCACCTTGTCACTTTTCAGAAATGATTATTAATTGGTTTATAATTTAAGTGCCCAGGGATGCAGTGACTTTTCACAGCCTTCAAATGCTGGCCACGCTTTACTGACGTTACCTGAAAAATAAACAGCCCTAGAAATGTTCCTGATAGAGCCCTTGCTGTCTGAAAGTTACATGGCAAATGCAGATTCTTGAAAGGTGGCCAGGATTTATATTCAGTAGCTCATCACTAGGTCCTGAGAATTGTAAAACTTCTGGAATCAGTTACTTGTTGGTCACCACTGTTTCTATCCCTGTGCCTGGACAAGCAGGTTCTGCATGTCTCTGGGAATCTTTTTAGTGTATAAACTCTCAGAATAAATTTGTGTGATTACTTCATTTTGCATCTCGTTTTGCACAGTGCTTGTTTAGAGCACGTTTCTTCCAACTGTTAGCACTGTACTGCCTCTGCTTGGTTTGGAGTGAGCTACAGATGTTGTCAGTATGTGACGAGCTTCATCTTTCCACAGAGCCATTCTGTAAGAGCAGAGATTTCAAACCAGTAAGTTTTTAATGCTACCCTGAAAAATAAGGTACATAGAAAACAGTTTTCCAAAATGGTATTAGATGATCAGTATTGATCATCATAAAATCTCTGCTTGCTTTTGCTTGCGAGGTATCTAATTGCATTAAATCTAGTTTATTTTATTTAATTTTTCTATATCCTTTGCCATTTTGCTATTGATTTAGGGTGTTTGGGAGTCAAGGAATCACAACATACACAAAGTAGCCGAGGATGAGGAAACTGTGTCAAAAGTCTTGTAGCTGTGTACCAAATGAAGTTGTATTTTCAGGTTAAATTATTTCCAAGATATTAAAACATTAGCATTGACTTAAATTTATGCTCAAACATAAAGCATTACATCCTTTTTTTCCAACATTTTGGGATATATTTTAGTCAGATTTTAAAGTCTAAAAGTTCAGGGTCTTCAGTGTTCACTGCTGTAAGCAAAATCATGTAGGAAAAATTGGTTTAACTAATTTGAAAAATACTATAAAACTGAAGGACAGATGCATTTACATATTGATGGTACATCTTTTAATAGATAAATATTTTAGTTCACAATTTGAGTAGATAATATTTTTTTTAGTTTCTGCTGTAATTTTCTGGAGTCTGAATTGTTATTGTGCCCCATATTTGTTCCTTTCACATTCATTTTGTTGATAAAATTCATCTTGAAGCCTGGCAGCATGATTTTTTTATGATTGTCTTTTTGTTGCCTGTCACAACTTAATAAAAGAGATTCGAAGAAAAGTGTATGTAAGTATATTTTTTTTTAATTTTATAGTAGTAGAAAATAAATCCAGTAAGAGTTTCTTATAGCTGCAGTACACACTCTTTTAAAGGCTTGAAAAAAATGCTTCTGAAATTTGGAGAGATGCTTAGGAATCTAATGCAGTATGCAGTGTCCAGGTTGTTTCAGTGGGACTAGGATGGTGCTTTTAAATTTTTTGGTCGATAGTTTTTGATTAAGGAGTTTGCAGAAGTACTATACTAGGTGTTAACTGTGAATTTCAGCTGAAGATTCTGTGTTCAGTTAAAAAACTCTGCCAGAAAGCTTTTCTTTGGATCAAAGCTGTTTTCCTGTTTTGAGCTGCTTAAGGTTGGAGGTAGTGATTAGGGCACTCTGGCTCACTTTGTCATCTGTTGGAAGCGTCTCAAGCTCCTGGTACTGAAGACTCAGTTCTTTAAATGTCAACCTGTATTAGTGGAGAGTTGCTCACAAAAGCTGATGGAAAGAAAACAGCAAGTCATGTTTATTGACAGCAGTAAGAGATTTGAGTAACTTGAACTTCACAGACTGGTGATGTCATGTCAAATGGGCAAAACATGAAGCAGAGTGAGTTACCTCAGGCTGTCAGTATGGAAAAAGCTGTTGTAGAACAAGATTTTTCAAGTTATTCATCTGTGCTGTATCTGTGATGAAACAAGGTTTTCCAGAAAAAAACTCCAATGCATTATTGGTAATATTAGAATTAATAAAGTTGTATGCAGATGATAATATCTTAAAATTTGCCTCACTTTCTGCTACTTTTTTTTTTTTATTTACGTGGCTAATGGATATTCTTGTAGAATCTTTTCTAACAAAGTGGCTGCTAGGAAAGCATTGGTGCTTAGTGTATGTTACACTTGAGATGGATAAAAGTATGAGAGTGTTACTGCTGTAATGATCTTGTAATTCTTCAGGGCTACTCAGGGTCAGCACAGAACTTTGAGTTTTCTAAGGTAAGAATAGTAGCATCGGAGGTAACCTCTGGAGAACCTTGATAAAGCAGATTGCAACTCTGCGGGTGTTGCCATTCCCAGGAGTCTTTTGTTTCATGCTGCTGTCTTCAATCAATGGTCTGGTGTGAAGAATTATTATTAGTGCAGACTTTGTCTTGATTGTTCTGCTGTTGATTGCCAGCATCTTAAGAAGATTCAAATCAAAGAGCTTACCTTGATTCAGTGTCCTGAAAGATATTTAACTACTGGGCAGGCTGTGGCATCCATGGAGACATTTAGCATCTTCAGAACCAGCGTTATTCACAGGAAATATTTTTGCTAGAGCTAACGAAGGCAAGTGTATGTATTCTCATTCTGATCAGAGTTCGGCAAAGCTGCACCTGATCATCACTATTAATTCTTTGTGTGCTAACCAGTTGGTGGATGGGGATAGAAGTGGTCTGAAGAGTATTTTTTGGATTAGCTTGGCAAGTCTTTTATATTAACAAAAGAAGCAGCTAGTCTTATTCATCCAGGCAAGATCAAGCTCCTGGCAATAGCTATCAAGTATTTAATGAATTTAATTAAAATTTGTGCATTATTAACATTTCCAGCTGTGATATTGAGTGACTAGCAATTTTCAGATACTTGGAATGAGTAATGCCATTGGCTTTTCAGTTGCTTTTGACATCAGTCCTTTTATAAACCTGCAGTTTTGCACAATCACTACTGTAGAGCCTCTGTGCTGGACGTAGCTGAAGAGCAGCTGAATTATGTTTTCAGATGTTGTGTTTTTTCTTCTCTTTTAATCAGACAAGATGTTGCTGAATTCAGCAACTGCCTACTTTAGCTTCTGTGTCATTATTAGTATGTTTTAATAGAAACTGAATGAAATGTGAAGCATGCAGACTAAGGAATGTTTTAAGCTGTTATGTGATCACAAAAAGCTTGGTGTAATTAGGTCTTAATCACGAAGCAAGATTGAACTTTCAGGCAAATTGCCATCCTTAGGTAGTGACTGATTCAGATAGTGTTGCTCTCCAAGGAAGCGGTATTTTCGTGAAGCAGATTTTTGCCAGCCAGCAAATGGAGGAAAATATCAGTCCCAACAATTCCCGGCCTCAACAGACTGATCAGAAATCAGATACCGGTGATCAGAAGTTAAGGCTTTTGTTGCTAATTTCTGGTTTATAGACTGTAATGTGGTTTAACGATGAGAGAAGGGGGTGGAAACAGCCAGTGATGTGAGCTTTGAGTATCTCTGTAATGGTTGTGCTAGAAAGTTAGATGATGTTCTTGTCTCTGTGTCATGAACTTGACTCTGTTGTAACTCAGCTTGTAAAGATTAGCTTGGAAAACAGGAAAGGAAGGCAATAGTTCATGCTGATTACTAAATACCTTTTTGGTATGTCCATTTACCATCTTAGTCGACAAGACCACCTATTAGAAAACATGTGACTGAATGTGATTCATGTATATCTTCATTCTCAGCGCTTATGGTATGTTTTTTGAAAGAATGAAAAAGTAGTTGGAATAGTTTGCTTGAAAGTTTATTTGTTGTTAATATTAATAAGAAAATAGTTTTTTCTTAGACCATACAAGTTTTGGTATAGGTGTCATTTTATGTTAAGATTCTAATAAGAAATCTTCACAGAACTTTTACAGATTATATTGATGTAGTCATTCCCTAAGATTACAGAATTGGGAATTTGAGGATTTTAGAGTTTCTAGTCACTGAACAAGAATTCAGTAATATCTTTGTTGGCTTGTTTAATATGCGTTACTCAAGTGACCAGTAATATTTTATATAAGAGTTAACTGGACCCAAACTACCAACTTTTGCCCAAAAAAGTGCATGAGAAGCTCCCTATCTGGAAGTGAAGTGTGTGGCCTAAAACATACTTAATGAGAGGATGTCTTTGAATTACATGTTGGCATTGTGTCAGTAAGCATATACTTGTTATTTGATGAGAAATTGGAATAAGCAACCATTATTTTTTAATACTGTTATTTAGATTTTGATTTTGTCTTTCAGCATAAATATGTGATATATATGTGTACAGTTATTCAAATTACTTTTTTCTGTTGTGAAATGGTAAGCTAATACTTTTCATAGGTCTACTTTGAAGTATTAATTTAATAACTTTTATTAAAGCTAATAATATGATAAAGCTAAAGCAAATTAATCAAACAATTATAGAGCTATTATACAACTATTTCAGTATCTTTGAAATCCGTGGGCTAAAAGCTCTAATGATTGTCTTGAGCCTGTATTTCAGCAAATGTGATAATCGATGAATATCTGCAGAAAAGGATAACATTGGGCTCTTTTTAATGAACTAACAATTTCATACAAAACATTCAACAGTACCACTGCTTAGAATAAAGGGATACATGTAAATGAGGCTAGTGCTGAAATTATATTTAAACAATGCTGACAGTTCTTCTATTGTGCCGATTAATTAATTTCTCAGCATCAAGGTTCTCTGGGAATGAACTGTAAAAATAATTAAAATGATACATGAGGTAAATAATTTAGAAATATTAGTAATACTGCTTATTTGTGCTCCTTAGCCTTTTAAAAGTAGGTTACTGAGGAAGTATGACCTGGTTTTGATTCACATGATGTGCTGAAGTTCTCCTCACAGGTGGATAAGTTGCCATATTCTTTTTTAATCAATTGCGCCTGTCCGTGTTTCAAATCAGTAGTCTGCTTAAAGCAGGTTAACATTTATGTAAAAATATTTTGCCTTACAGCAAAGTACTTCGGATTTAAATCAGTTACAGCATAGTTACACTATGATCTGGATTTAGTTTGTGCTTTGTAAGTTAAATTGTATCTTTTAAGTAGAATTCTGTGAATAAAAGCAGTGTTGATTTTGGTGTAACACAGCTTCCCTTTTTTTCCACCACATTTTTGGCCAACTAATTGGAGTCAAGTCACTACTGGAGAGGCAATTTAAATGTTTAAATTCAAATTAAGTTAGTGGTTTCAGATAGAATTAATAGGGTCTTAATTAGAGGGAAACTTCAAAACAAATTTCTTTCCAGCTGGATAATCATGTCTGAATAACTGAAGCCTAACTTTAAGCCTAGCTTAAAATAAAAGAAGTCTTTGCTTCTTTCTGTCATTGAATGATGAAACAATTTAAAGATTTAAATTTTGGTATCCAAAATGTGCATCCCTTGGAAAATATTTTGTCTGGAGCTTTTTAATCAAATCTGCCATGTAACCTATTAAAAAAGAAATAGTCTGCAGCTTTTAGAATGTGTTTTCTTCAACTTCACCTGTGCCTGGGAGGCAACCAGTCAGTCACTTTTGGATTTATCCTCATCTTACTGCTCCTCTGCCTTTCCATAACAACTCAGTTGGTACTTCCATAACTTCATGCGTGCAAGAGGGAATTTTAGGTTTAGGTGGGGGAATCTCAGTAAATTAAAGATGCAAAGTTAATTTTCTGGGAAATGGCTCGGGGGTTAGACTTTTCAAGCACATGGAAGTTTTTGAAAAGACTGTTGGTAGTGTTGTCTTCCATATCCTCTTACAGCTTGTGTGATCTGACTGCCTAAGCCTTTTCCTGAGGAAAATATTTGGAACTAAAGGGTATAGGGAAGTAGCTTCAGCTTTATGTGCATTCAAGAAGCAAAATTTATTGTATGTTTGTTAGAGGACGTAAAGGCTATAGTGATGTTCAGAGTTAATTACACAGAGATTCGCTGCTTTGAGTCATTATACTGCATCATGATTTGGTAAGATAATTAGGAACCATATTAATGGCTCTAACCAAAATACTTTGTTCTTTAATACATCAGCTGTGGTGAATGAAAGAAAATATAGCTGTAAGTAATCAACTGCTCTCTAAAACCTAAACAGTGTGAATTATCTATTGTTATTGATGAGGGCTTATAATGTTTTGTGGCTGTTACTTTTTAATGCAATGAAACCAGCCTGGAGGATTTCCATTAGTTCTTGCTGCTGGTTCTCCTGTTGTGGTCACCAAACAAGTTTGGAGTTTTGGATCTTAAAAACATAGAAGAAAACCTTGCAGAAAGTATTTTTTTTGTTTATACTATAGAAGCCATAAATATGTATAATAGATTTGAGGTTTAGATATCATCCCTCAGCCTTATGTTGCTTATTTTTATCTAAAATGGCAGCAATTGATCTGTCACTGGCAGAATTCACGCTCATGTTACCACGTCCCTGGTTTTGCTGTGTTCATCATAGTCATAACTAGTAGGTAAAATGGAATTTGTTTGCCTTTGCTTTGTAGAAGTTCAAAGCAGCAGAATAAGCAATAGTTTCTCCAGTAAGTACAAAAAACAACTCATGGTCACTCTTCACTGCAGATGACAAGAGGCTTATTAATATGGGAAATTAGAGAGAAGAAATCAATATGCTTTCTGATAATTTTACTGAACGTAATGCTTCTGTGTCTATCTGGGTTCTTTTCAAAGTGGTGTTGGAAATAAGTGTTGCAAAGCGTTCTCTTTGTGTACAGTGCATCATCTCCTTTCATTTGTATCGAAGGCATTCTCCAAGAACTTTGCCTTACTCCACTTTCTTCTGTAAATACCCAATTCTGCAAGAAAGGATTGTAAGGGAGTTGGATAAGAAGCTCCATTCCTTTGCTAAGATCAAGCAACATTCCCATGTGCAAAGGTAATAAACCATCATGCATGAGAAGAAAAATAGCTGTAAAGGAAATTCACATTTCAGTATTGGATGTGAAGGTACCTCATTGAGTGAGAGTCTGCTTGACATCCTAGTCATGACTGAACTCTTTAAAAACTTCATGGTGAATTCTTTAAACGAACCAAATGAAACATTGATTCCCCCCACCCCCGAGTTTATTCTGGCAAAGGTAGGAAAGAAAAGTCAAATACCCACTTGACATTTTGAATTGTATTTGAATTGAGCATATTAGTAAGTGAAGAGGGCAGTAATTTAAACTCCATTCTCAAAATACAAGGTAATGTGGAGATTTATATGAAAGATGCTTCTTAAAACTAAACAGTTGGATAAATCAGGTAGATTATCACTAGTATCTGTTTATTTTTGATATTAATATTCTTAACATGAATTTTGCATGCCATATGGAGCATTCTAACAGGGCAAGATATTGATCCAAAAAAAAAAAATCCAGCAATGGTCTGTGTTGTTTGTGGCTGGGATTTCACACTAGAGATTTATATCACAAGTCATCTTTTAGGAACTGTTGCCAAGGTGTTGTTGACTAGATCAGAGGGGCCAACGATTAAGTTGTTATGAAAAATGATCTTCACCTAGTTTTCAGCACAAATTTACTAAATCTAATAGAACATTATAAGATAAATGTGAACACAGTTCTTGTAAAGGTTTTTTTAAAATAGCTCTTCTATGAGGGACTTAGTGAGCTCTAAGGATTGAAATAATAATTTTTGCATTGTGTTTTGGCTGTGACAGGTACTTCTAGCTTGCTGTTATGACCTGGAAATGTTACTTTCCATTATAGATTTTGAAGTGCTATGAAATGTGTTTGGGTCAGATTTTTTTTTTTTTTAATGCAAAGATCAAATCAACCCATAACTTTTAATGTTAATTGGTGGATGTTTGCATTAAAAGCAGCTACTTGTAAGCCTTACCTGTAAGTGAGGGTGTATTTTGGGGTTGGCTTTTTTTAAAGCATAAAAGATCCAATTTCATTTCTGTGTTTATTGTGAGATTAGATTTAGCTTAGACAAGTGCTGTTGGTCACTTACGGCGTTTAGGATCATCCTCTTGGGAATAGTCATAGTGAAGTAAAAGTAATGACAGAAGACAATCCAAAATGTGCAAACTCAGCAAAAACAAGTGGTTTTAATAGGTATTTTTACATATAACCATGAAAAACTTTTAAACATGTATAATGACTAAAATTTAAACTTTAGCACCTCTGAATAATCAAAATTTCATTATATAACTGACTGTAAAACTGACAGGCAGGAGAAGGTTATGATCCTGCATGAGTTGGTGGCTTGCTGTGTCCAACAGAAATAGCTGCAGTCCTCAAACTATTCCAGGATCTTTTAGAATGACAAATTAGGGTGTCTTCAATTCAGTGTTCTCTAAACTTAATCATAATGTTCTTTCACCATGACTAAATATGTCGTTTTAAGAAAGCGTTGTCATGATTTTTGAGATGAGAAGTCACACCTCACAAAGTTTTAAGAGCCAGTGAACACATGTTGATGTAGAATATTGAGATCGCTGAAAACAGTGAAGAAGATTCTTCACTAAAGGTTATTAAAGAAGAAACACAGCTGTGGAATTCAAGGGAATGCCCTTGTGTGAATAACTGCCTGAAAGATAGAAAACAGGTAGTAAGAACAAACAGACAAGTTTCAAAATGAAAGGAAATAACATGTAGTTCTTTTACAATTTGTCGTGAGGCTTAAGCTCTTTCTATGGAAGAGATTAAAAAGGGATGCAGGAGCAAGTGAGACAACAAAGTTTGCTGACAACAGCATGTTACTAAGAGTAGTAAGGGTGAGAGGTGGACAGCAAGGAGTCGCATGTTACTGTTAACTATCAGGTGTAAATAACGGGTGAAATTTCATTTGGAGAGGTACAAAGCGGTATTGTGTGTTTGGACAAATTCGAGCTTTACTAGTATAACTCTGGGCTTCAAGTAGCTTTCTACAGTCAAGAACAAGAGGAAAATAGGAGCTCAAGTAACAGTCAAGAACGGAAAAAGAAAAAAAAAGCTAGGAGTTACTGGGAAAGGAAAAGAGAACACAATATCATTATGCAGCTACAAGAGTAATGTTCTTTCTGCAACTTAGATGCTGTATGTAGTTTGTACCTTATTTCAAAATAAGAAAATTGCAGGCAAGGATGCTTAAGAAGGCTGAGCAAATGTGATGGAACTGGTACATGAGGGACAGGGGAATAGACAAAAAAATTCTAGTCCGCAAAAAAAAATATGAATGGGCTGAAGAAAGTGAACAAGAATTGATTGTTCATACTCTTTCAGTGCAATAACTGAACTATTTTGAATGAAACTAGCAAGTCTTGGGTTTAAAACAGACATGATATGTAGCATGCACTTGTGTTTTGGAATTCTTTGCCACAGGACTTAGTGATTTACCAAAAAGCTTAGAGTTGTAAAAAAGATTAAGGAAAACAAGTGAACACAAATCCATTAACACCTATGTGAGCATGAAATCTTTCAAAGTTGGAAGTGTGTTCTGGAGAGGTACTGCTATATGCTTGCTCCCCTATGCTCTTAGTCATCTGCTGTTGGTCATTCCTGGTGACAGGCTAGTTACTGTGATGGACCTCTCTGTGGTCATGGTGTGGTTCTTCTCAGATTGGAACTTCAAGTCTCAGTTTTGACAGTGCATTGAGTCTGTGCCCTGGCTCATTGAGTCGAAGCTCCTGGCTGATTGAAAAGGCAAAACATATTCCACTTACCATGATGTTCATGTGCTGGCTTCTTTCTCTTTTTCTGCCATAGGTGGCTTGTATAACTTGGACAAAAATAGTTAGATCTCTTTTGATCTCTACTATCTGCTCTCTGTACTGCAGTAGAAATGAAGGTGCCTAAAGTTGCTTTATTTGTATGTAATCATCGAGTGTTTGGAACTCCTTGTGTCTGAGCCATTGTTTGAGTGTGAATTGTGGTGGTTTAATACCTAACCCTGGCAAAACTTCATAGCTTTATTCTAAGTACTTAAATAATAATCAGGCATTCTATTTACTTTAGCAGCAAATATGATAGCATGAGGTATTACCCTCCATAAATCTTAAAGTATCCAGGGTGTGGGAGGCAGCTTAGACTAATCACTGACTAGACAGTAATCAGTCTAGTCATACAACAAAATTTGCATTCTTTCAGTGATTGTCTAATTCAAGAAGTTTGGGAAGTGCAATATAAAGTATGCCTTTCATTTCAGCTGCAGAGGAGATACAGCATTTGCAGGGCAATGAGATATTTGTGATGTTAACAATCTAAATGATTTTTATTGATAATGACAGATGGTTCTTAGATAATGTGCTCTGAGTTGTCTGTAATATGTTCAGAATAAGTCTTCTGGAAGGTTGTACATCTGTCTTGAGATCTTTTGCTAAAATATTTAAATCAAGGTCATTGTTTATACTTGATTTTAAATAGGTTTTAGCTGGTAGTCTGCATTTCTCTACATTTAGAGATCAAACTGTTTGTAACTCCAAAAGCTACAAATGGAAAAGTAAAATAGGTAGCAGGTGTTAGAAAAGGCAATTACGCATTAGCTGTTTTACTCAATTTCTAAAACTGTCTAAAACTATCCATTGGAAATACTTTGTACCTAGACTTATCTCTGAACCATGATGAATTTTTAAATCTGTAGGGGATATGCATTTTTTCTCTAATGAATTACATATTTAAGCCTATTTGGTTTCATTTTAAAAGGCTGAAGAAAATTGCATTGGTGGGAAAAAAAAGTTGAACAGAAAAATCACAAGACGAAGTACTTGTTCTTATATGCTTCTGGATAATTTTTCTGTAATTCCTTAGAAAACTTTTCAGTTTTCAGAATGGCAGTTCTGGGCATTTTTGCTTTAAATTTTTTTTAAGCTATTTATCTTGACTTTTTATGGGAGAATTTTCTTTATTAAATGATAATAGAATGAATTCTTGAGTTTAAATCATAATCTTAGATTATTATCAGGAAAAGAGAATACTTTGATCTAATTTGACTACCTATGCAATATGGTTTTGCGAGTCACTGTAAGAGAGAGCAAAATAAACAATTTTGCCAGCAGCTACTGTAAATTGACTTTGAAAGTTAAAATGCTGCTTTCAGAGAGATTGATTTAAACCTGTCTCCTTCTCCCACGTGGTTTTCAAGAAATTATATAATGTTGGAGAGGTGAGGAGGTGTAAGGAGAATTAGTATATATTATTACCAAACCAAATTCCTTTCAGTTCTCTCTTTCTTGCTTGTATCATGTAATTAAAGTAGTCTACACCTTTAATATATTTAGGTAGGGTAACATATAATCTAATACATCAAATATCCTGATTGACAATTATTATTTGAAATGAAATTTTTCTGCCTCCTGGCTATTCGGTCTTTCTACTTCTTCATCTGCAAAAATGATCTTACTTTTTCTTACCTACCCTCTTCAGTAATTCTGTACTTTAGTTTATGTGTTCAGCAATCTCAGTCCAGCTTTGTTTGCCTTCATCCCACAACCATCATTTCTCTTCTTCCCTGCTTTCCTGTTTGATTACAAATGCTCAGGCTGGTGCCGTGATTTCCAGTTACCCATTCTTTGAAGTAGATCTGTAGTTCACACAGATCATTGTTCATCATGTAATGGTGAACTGGGCTGGTTCTTACTCTGTCAGAAAGTCTTCAATGGTGACAGCTCACACTTCAGAGTGGGTTTCTGGAAAATACGTTGATGTTTTCTTGTACAGACTGTGAACTTAATCTTAAACACAGTCTGTTTTCATTGGACATTACTTCCCCGTTTCCTTCCAAATGTGAAGAAAGAAAGGTGGTCACTTACGAGATTACGTTGTATATCTCAAAATAATAGAAACTTCATGTATGGTTAAAGGCTACTACATTAAAGGACGTTTTTGAAATTCATGTTAAAAGTGAGAAAGAGGTTGCAGTTTAGGCTGAGAAAAAGTAGACCATGAGTACTGTTTTTATACTTAATTCTTAAAATTTTAAAATATTTTTCTCAAGATGAAAGTTTAGAAAATACCATCAAAGGAATTTAAAAGAAATGCTTCCTGTTCTGTGAATTTATTTACATAATATGGTAGGAGGAGGTTTGTTTTCTTAGAATTAGCTCCTTGTATTTTTCAGAGTTGTGTTTGATTATTTAAATATTATCACATTAGTGTCTGACATGATAAGTGGAAGCAGCACTTGGCTTACAAGTATGTCTTCTTGAGATACTATTTTATGCTTTTATATATGTTAACTTTCCATCCCAAGAGAAATGTCAACACTGAAGTAGAAGACATGGGTTTTTCAGGAGAATGGTACTGAATACATGATTCTGTAAAATGCTAACTTCAGTATTGAAACTTGGACCTTATCTTGATTTTTCTGGTTAAGACGAACTCTCTAGAGTTTAATTAAAATTACCATATGCTTTCTCTCTCCTGGGGTTTTACAATGTTACTTGAGTGTTTTCCTAGAGTAGAAAACATGTCACAGGATTTTATAATCCAAACATATCTTCTCTGCTTCCTAAATTAGCTAATTCTTATTTTCAGTTCCAAGTACACTTTTAAACTTAAATCTTCCCTCCAAATAATTGGCATTATTTCTTTTCTTAGTTCTTACTGATTTGGTTGACCGGATGATCTGTAGTTTCTGTAGCTGTTGACAGGGTGCTTGAACAAACCTCTTGTAGTACACTGTGCTCTTTTATCAGGCAAGGGTGGAGGAGAAGGAAGAGTAGCAGGAGAATACTTTTCCTTCTCCCCTTACGATAGCAGGCAAGTTTCTGCACATATTTTAAATACCATGTTCTTCTAGCTTAAATAGCAATAAAATAGGTATTTCATGGGTCTTATGCTTTACATAAGAAGTCGTTTCAGTTCACTATACTTGGTCAGAATACTATATTTTCCTAAAGAGTAAACTGCAGTTTTGAAATACCAGCAGAGAATATGAAAAAACTTGCTATATTTTAAAAGTGCTATAATTAGATCTTGTAAATTATATAGAAATCAGCCTATAAATATCTCTACATTTGCCGAATTATGTAGTTTAATTTGATAATTATTATTTTTAAATTTTTTAATGAGATTTTACATAGCACTAGTTCAGTCATCACATTGATAATTTAACATCATAATTATTTTTTCAGTTCTCAGTGATATAGAAAATAAAAGCTAAGATTAACTTGGTAGTGTGAGAAAACTTAGTGATGTCTTTTAAAAATAGGATCACAAATATTTCTGAACTCTTAGGTATACTTATAAATACTAATTTCTTGAGGGAATTTTATAAAGTGACAGATTCTACTGACTTGAACTAGAACAGACGGGTGCAGATCTGAATGCCAAACTAAATTGTAAATGTTTCATGTTACAATGAGTAGATTTTTTCCTTTAGTGAAAACCTCTAATTCAGTTGAATATAGAGCAAGTTGCTTATTTTTGAAATGCCTAATAATTTCTTACAGAAGAATTTATATTTTAAAAGCTACTACTGGTAATAGAGTTTGCTTCTAATAATGGAATGAAGCATTACGTTCATGTCACAATGTTGAACTGGACAATACAGTATTTCATGCTATATATAAGCTAATGGGTAACACCAGAAATGGAAAACACATCAGTAAAGAATGAATTTAAATGTGAGAACTGGATGCATACCTCACCTCCATCCCCATTACAGATAATAGCTATGAATAGGTTTGGCATAGATGAAATGCTAGCATGCTTGTGGTACAAAGAGAGACAGATGTAGCTGACATTTGTAGTTAGTAGTGAATGTCATAAAAATACCCTTGGAGTATATGGTGATCAAAAGTATTATTATTTGTGTATTGAAAGGATGATATATTTTTTTTTTTTCTAGTCTGAACCAGAGGGTTTTTCTCACTTCCATTTGTACGTCTGTGCTGCCTTCCTTGTCAGGTGGAGGAAAGAGATCCTGGAAGAGAAAGATTTTCAGGTAAGTGAGGGGAATATTTTTTTCGAGCACAGGGTGGTATTTCTTAGATTTACCTTCCTAACATTACTTGGGGATGAATTTAAGACAAATAGTAGCAATTGCAGCAAGACTGACAATGTCTTACTGTTAGAGTTGCTCCAAAACTGTTAGACCTGAAGTGATGTACTATAAGCTGTAGGAGATGTATTTCTTTGTCCACTCTGGGGGAAAAAAAAAATCTTGTTTTAAGTGAGGCAGACTTTGAGAAGATGATTTCTGGAGGTGCTGTTACCTTGGTATTTCACAAAGAGATTTTCTGAAAAGTTAACTATTTTTTTTAATCTTAAATGCATCACTGAAATATTTATTTATAATTTCTCATCTATGTAATATAACAACTTTCTCTAACAAGGTCATGTTCATTCTTTCAAAAAAGCTGGGCAAGCAGTCTCTTAAAATATGGAGACTGTTTTTCAGTAAAGGAACTTCAGGCCCCTACACTTCAAAACCTTACATTTTTCCAGCAAAGAGCATATCGGGAAGTTGTTTAAAAGAGGATTTGAATATGGTAGGTAGGCAAATCATTTGCATACATCTGTAGAAGTTCCGTTTTTTTTGTGAACTGGTGACAGTTCACTTTCATAGAAATGTTTATATAGGATTTTATCCTATGATGATGCATTCAATGCCTCAAAGGCTTTAAAGTCTTGTTTGGAGGCTGAATGTAAACCACCTGTGCTGTGAAGCCCCCACCATTGCCTACCCTGGGGAAATGGCCCATTGCCAGCTTATTTTTTCTCCATCTGATTAACTCTGTGGCCCTGTGCAAATGAACCATCGTGCAAATTGTGCATCACTTTGATCTAGTTTATCTTTCTTCATAAAATGATTTCTTCAGAGTACTTTAGTTGTTGTTGCCTGTCTTTGCAATAAATTAATCCCTAAGGGCACAACATAACAGCTTTAATTTATACTAGCTGCTAACACTATCAGATTTTCTCAATTTATGGTATTTTGTCAAAAACATTTTTTATGTTGATATCCATGCCTCTCAACTACAATTGTTCACTGTTAATCCTTCCTATTAAATTTTTCCCATTGTTTTCCTGCACCAAAAAGTATAATTTTCCCCTCACTACTGAATCTTTTACAACTATGTTTTAAGTAAATAATCCCAAGGTATAGCACTATGAAGATTAGTTTTGTTCTCCTTACATGCACTCAGATTTGTTTAATATTTAATAATTAAGGTATTTCTTTATGGTTTAATTTCTTTATAGGCTATGTAAACTAGACTCTAAAGTACAAAAATCAGGAGCACACTTAGAATACATTTATCAGGCTTTAGCAAGCTTTAGTTTCCTTAGAATGTAGAAATGCAATTAGTAATTTTGAGGATCTGTAGACCAGTGCTAGTTTTATCACTATCATATGTTATCACTAAACGGCTTGGCCTTCTTTATTGTGTAACATGACCTTTTAAAATGACTAAACTAAAGTGTTATCAATTCTCTAAATGATACTTCTGTCCCACAGGCAAGAATAAAATCCATTATTCTTCTGCTTCGTTAATAATAGCTGTAGATCATTGCCTAGTCTTCAAAGTGGTAGCTCAAGTAATAAGCACTTAAACTGCATTGGAAAATCGGGAAGTTCAGTATATGCTGTTGGAGTACTATGATTGCACTGAATTCACATTATTGAGAAGTCATAGCTATTGTGCATTTTGTACAGAAATTTTTTGTACCATAAACTGTATCAAGAATCATATCCATTCAGTAATTTCTCCTGCACATTGTGTGGGTTGCATTTGTTTTTCTGCATATGACAGGAATAAAGGAAGTCTCTCTTAATTGTCAGTCAGAGGGCCTGGTTCTTTACTTCCAGCTGTGGAAACTCCTGCTCTTCTTTTACATGTCTGTTTGACCTCTTTCAGTAAAATTACAAACCTCACAGGAATTTTAAGTCAGACTAATTTCCCCAGAACATCAGGTGTGGTGATATGCCGGATGAGACACTGATCAGGTTTTGAATCAAAGACCAGTTTTAAAGGACTTGGTAATGCAATACTTTTGTTCCTATTATTTGATGAAGTATATTATCAGTAATGTTACAGACATGACACTGATAGAAAATAGTCTTTGGAAACAAATATTTTAAGAGCATTTTCATAAGTATGTCTTGCTGCAACTAAGCAATCGGTAAAGTACGAAGTTTATTCTTCCTCCTATGAACTGATTACGTGACTTATATACCAAATGTGTGTCCCTCAATATTAATAGTTCCTTATTACAGACACCATGTGTATGTCATTCTTGTTTTGGGGGCTTTTTTGTGTATTCTTGTGTAGCAGAGAAAGAAATTCTGCAGTGAAAGAAGTTAGGCTGACTGGACTCATACTATAGAGTGATATAACCTGAAAATTGCTTGGCATTTGGTTTGTATCTGTAGAATTAAATATTAAGATATAAACAGAAGTAAGTTTTGATCAGGGAAATAGAGGAAGAAATAAAGGTTCCAACTCAGGTCCCAAGTGTTCAAATGTTCATATATATATATATATATATAATATATATATAATAGGTGTACATGTATATACCTAAATAGGTATATAGGGAAACATGCAACACAAGCATATAAAACTGTGTTGATGCTCTGCCATATTTTTCATGTTTCAAATAACTTAAAAAATAATTTTTTTCACTGTAAGGTGGTAAGTCAGGATAGAAGTTGTCTTTGAATAATTTGAAGAAGTTATTGCTCTCACTGCCATCTATTTGGTTAAGTACAAGATATCAGTGTAGATCTCATCTGAAACATGAGAGTTGCAGGTTAATGTTTTACCAAGAAGTGAGGAGATAGGTGATGCTCTCTATATAAGTCTCAAGCAATTTGCATTATGTGTAGAAGTTGTCCCATGTTTTTGCCTGATGAAAACTGGGTCCTCTTGGCTTTTCAGAGAAGATTTCACACCACATTCCAGGTCCTTAGGAATTCTTCCTGCCTGACTAAAATACAGTGGACAACAGAGAACAACTATGTCAAACTCCAGTGCCCCAAGAGAAAACATCTGATTTTAGGAAGATGGGGAGGGGGGAAATGTCAAATGGTTTTTATAGTTGCTTGCATTTCCTGCTGCTTAATCAGTAATCTTTCTAGTAAGCTTTGATCCCGTTTTGGAATTTGCTACTTAATGCAATGAGCTGTGTGATGCAATGCTATGTAATAAGGGCAAAAATTCTTACATGTAATTTTCAAATTCCCCAGTGTCACTTTTTGATAGCAGTAAAAGTAAACCTACATGTTTTCATGTAGTCAAAGATTAATATTATTGAAAAGAATTAGGGTTTTTTAGTTTTCATTAGAGCTTGTTATTCTCTCATGGTTCTCACTTCTAGGAAGAGTCCTCTTTACCTAGACAGGGTACGCTACAAACCCAGGTACAGAGAGCCAGTTTGGGTAGCTCTGTAGATCTATTCATGCTTCAGATTAGCAATTTATACTTCACATGTGGGGGAGCAGGGAAAAAATGTGCAGACAGTAAATGGTAGACCTTTTAATCCTGTCTCAGATTTTTCTTGGTAACCGATGAGATGTTTTACAGAATCAAACAGGTCATTCTTAGTTTATGATATTTCTGTTGATGGTATAAATGTTCTATGTTAATTTACTGGTTCCATATTAGTGTCAGATTTAAAAAATAAAAAAGGCAGTAAGTTTAATGTAGATAAAAATACATTTTTTTAAAATTTGATAAAGTATGCCTTGTGATGGAAAAAGTGAAATTCATTTAGTTTCTGTTATCTAAGCCTAAGTAATTAAACATGCAAGTAATGAAAACCTTTCTATTCATCAGCATGTCTTAGACTTTGATTTACTTTCATTCATTTTCCTATCTACAGCCATAATTCCAAAATTCTCCTGAATTCTTGAGAGATGTGAACGGTTGATGCTATTAAGTGATAAAATATTCAAGCAAAATTTTGAGCATATTTAGAATTAAAATATTAATAGAAAATATGACTGTGGAGTTTAATGGTGTCACGTACAAGATATTTGAGAGATTTGTGAGGAAACTGGACTTTAGGGACAGATTCAGCTTTGAACTGAATATAAGCTAATAGTAATTATTATTAAGTAAGTAACAGACCAATACTGGTTTATCTGTTAGATTTAGTCCAAATTTCTAGTTTAGTTAAGTTACGATTTTGTTGGGATACCTGAGCTGTAAAAATATATTCAATATGTTGTGGTAAGGAATTTGTCTTTTCTAATTCATGATTCTTGCCCGTGCTTTCATCAGCTCACATCTTTATTACTGCAGTGTCCTTTTCTTTGACAAATGCATTTTTACTTCAGTTACATTTACCCAGACTGCAAAGAAGCTGACAAGATCATTTTTCAGTCCAACGTTTTTTCTTGCTTTCTTGCTTTGCATCTCCCTTAGCTCCCTTTCTTTTATAGCACTAAGGAAAACTTAGACACTTTGTCTTTCAAGGCCTTTAATGGACTAATGCTGACACCTTGCATGTCATCTCAAATTCAGCATTGAGATGCTGACTACCAGTTTATCAGCCAGTGATGACAGAGCCTCATCATGCACTTGAGCTCTCAAGAAAGTATCTGTGCTGTCTCCCAGGTGACCACCGTGCTTAAATGGAGCACCTAATGCAGATATTCGGTTACTTTTCTTTAAATCCTTCTGTTAAGTTCTGTTTTTTTTTTCAATGCCCAGAATAGATTTGACATGTAGGCTTGAATCTGTTAATAGCACAGTCACATTGAATAGTTTTTTGTCGCTTCTTTTTACTTTTCTGTGAATTTGCTGTCTCTTGTTTTATACTTGAGCCATAAAATCTTCAGAATAGTGACTGTGCTTTATTCTGATTTATATAATATTTAAAATAATTATTATTTATTATTTTAGATAAGTACTAGGAAGTAACCCTTATTGACCTCATTATCAAAGTGAATGTGTGCACAATTGTGCATTCTTAAAATTATTAAAATTTAGATATATGCTGAATAACAAGATGCTTAGAAGACCAATTCACACTACTGTGTATATAAGTAACAGGCTTTCATTTTAAAAGTTTAATATTAATGTCCTTCCTAGCAATTATCTACTCTAGAACCGTGTCAGATATCAGAAATGTGATTTTTTACTATCTTTTTATGCTGAACTTCAGTAATACAGGTTTCATTAATCTTTTGTGATCTTGTACCTAGTTTATTATGTAAATTTTTAAATAGTTACTTTTTCTGCATGAAAGTACAGGAGTTCTCTGTTCATATATGAGGCGTAAATAATAAATATATTTTAATTTAGCTTCTTGGTGTGTACTTAGCTAGAAATTTAATTTCCATTGCTACTGCAGTAAAAATAAATGTTTCTAAATTAAAGGAAAAAAAGAAGTTTCTGAAAGGATTAGTTTTCTGATTAAGAGAAGTGTTTGCCCTCCTTCACTGTGAGCTTTATGATTAGATGATTTTGTGGTTCTGGACCCTGCACTCTCGCTTTTCTGTGAATGGAACCTAAGCGGGTCTTTTCTGTGAATGTACTAAAACCTGTAAAGAATTAAGGAGAGTGAACATGGAAATATTTCTAACTTTAAAGAGCCTGTCTTCTAACATGGCTGTGATTTTATTCCCTGCTGTGAGCACTTTTGGAAGACGTTCAGTATATTGTCATGTGTTGGCAAGAAACAGGGAGCTCTGCTGTTTTAGACTTTGAACATCATAGCTAGCAATCTAAAGTGAGATTGCTCCTTAATCTTTGAGTACTGGTAGCAGGCAGCTGGGATTCAACGTTGTTGAATCATTTATGTTCTGAAGAGCCAATTTACAATAATAAAAGTACTGACTTTATTTTTGTATGCAAAGTGCTTAATGAACAGAGAATGATGTGACTGGCAAAAGTTTATCTGATCTGTTAACAACCCTCCTCAACTTCGTCAAAAACTTGTGCATATTTTGATTATCATGAATATCTTGACTTCACATGTGAGTATCTTGTAAACATGGATATAACAGATAAATTGTATGTTATCCTTCCTTTAACTTGGAGGAACTAATGGTGCTCGCCTTGCACTGGGAGGAGGACTTGCCCTCTGTCTAGAAGATTACTGGAAGATTCTGACCAGTTTATGTAGTATCCTAAAAATGACCTAAGAAGTATGGAAAAGGAAATAAAAATCCTGACACTACCCTTACTTAACTCTGAAGTTTCAGTGTGGCTTTCCTTTTCTCTTTTGATGAGATTGTAGGCCTATTTTTCCTATGTTATATGTAGTTTTTTCTCAAAGCTTGGCTTTAATGTGCAAAGCTGAGAATGAAAATCATTCAAAAAATAGCAACAAACAAACAAAACCCACTTTTTATTTACATTTCATACAGCTAGCAATGTGCATATTTTTACACCTGATTTCACCTCTTTTTCTTTCTTTTGCTTGAGTTTATAGGCCAAGAGTCTATAGTTATAATACTCATGCCTGGCATTTTAAAGATACTTAACAGACCTACTGTAACACCGATAAATTTTGTAATATCTGAATTTGGAATCTGCACCTGTTTCTGTTGCAATCTTTCCATCTAGTTCTCTCCCAGAAGTCCTCGAGACATTTGGAAGTGTTGCACATAGTAAAATTGCAAGTTACAGTACAATGATATTGAATTGCAAGTAGCTTAAATATATGTATTTGCTGCTGAAACTCACAAGTTACTTTGTGATATGAATTAGTCTAACATTATCAAAGAAATCACAGGAGCTGATGAAACAAAGCCCTGCTCTCTCCAAAGCAATTGAGCAAAACCAAGTCCTGGAATACCTAATTACTGCAACCATGAGTTATCTTGGGAAATCTGTGTGCATTTTTTTTGTAATGAAATAGGTTTGCCAAAACAGGAAGACATTTTCAAAATCCCTCCTGAAGGAGGCTAGCTCCACAGGGCCAGGATACTTTACCAGTAGAACTTTTATGTGGAATGCAGCATGAAAAGTAGAAAGCTGAAAACCTTTGTGATAAGAAATAGGACAAGGGTTTTTAGCTTTCCATATTGATATAAGTAGGATAAATACATGTTCTTAATTTCTTCATCTTTATAAATATTTATAACTTTAATGAGTGTTGAGATTTATTAACTTTATTGTCATTTTTACTCTAACCTTTTTTAAGTGTAATTCCTAGGCACATGGCTTTTACCAAGTCATTTATTACTCAGGAGTTTAACAAATCTGAAAATCAAGGTACTGGGATATGGAAGCAAGTGCCTTCTACCCCAGCACATTAGTTGAGAGCATCTAAAAGGGAACAAGGTACTTCACTGTAGAGGCTGCTGTGGCTCTTTCTAGAGGAAATGTGTAAGATGTAAGAATTGTTTTGCAGTGATTGCCAGCTGTTCTTTCTTGCAAGTAGATGGGGAGTATGCTTGAAGAGCAAAGGTCTTAAGAACTTATGTCTCTCATCAGGACAGTTTGGAGAAATATTTTGACTCATTACACACAACTGTGTAATACTTTTACATCAGTGTGTAATACTTTTACATTTGTTTACTGTTTGAAACAAAAATCTTCAAAAAGGGATATAGTAATTTATAATCCTGAATATTCTATGTTTTCTTCCATGTGAATGTTCATGCCATTTCAAACATTGGATTTCATCAGTGTTTTTCTTCAGTTAGTTCCAAATTAGTTGCTACATGAATAGTTGGCTTTTGTGATAGGGAATATGTTGCAATTTTAGATGATACATCAAATTAAAAATTTCAAATGTAAGCACTGAAAGTGCAGATTTCTGCTTGGATACAATACACTGCAATTCATTAACTTCTACCCCTTCTTTCATGCATAACAAAATCTTTAATAATAGATTTAGGGTATATGACAGTTGAGTTCATTATACCATGTATTAGTAGGACAGTGTTCTAACTCTAATGTTTCTCTATGTCCTTCAGAAAAACCAAAACAAAGCAACTATATGACAACATGAGCAGTCATTTCTATTTTCTAAATCAATTATGTGTGTTATTAGCTAATATTTCTTCCTTATTTTTCAATATTTAATCTCCTAAGTAACAAAAAAAGGTGTTAACCAGGTGCATGGTTCAGTGCAAATACTATATGTAGATATGGTTCATGTTACAGTGAGATTGAAAATGTGTTACATTATATACCTAGGCTTAAGGCTTAATGAAAGAAAGTGAATCCTGTGAGTCAGGTCTAAATTAGAAATAAAGTCACTTTAAATTACATTTGCAGTCAGTGGAAACACATAAGTGTGAATCAGTCACTTCTGATCTCACCCTACCCTCTGCAAATATTTATTTTACTCCACTAATTACAAAGGAACATGGCATTGACAGAAATCCTACATTTAATGGTCTGAATATTAAATATTCTGTAAAGACTTCCTTGAAGATTTGAATGTCTCCTGAAAGCCTGATTATTGTTTCCTGTAGTGATTGTTACCAGAGATGTTGCCAGTAAGGAGGAGGGATGGAAGCTCTGAAGCATCCAGGAACAAATCCAGTGGAGACTACTCAATAGAGGGAAAGAGATACTGAACATTCTTCCACCTGTAAAACTTGCTGTTGTGTGGAGAAAAACTGTGGACCGTAGTGTTTATACAAGTCGTATTGCTTGGAAGATCTCTTTACATTCTGAATGTTTTCATGGAAAAAATACCTGCTCCTTTAGCAAGCCTTCCTTCTTTGGGACAGAATTATTTGACTCTTGAGAGAATCCTGAACGCTTGCCTTTATGTGCAACTCTGTTCTTATTATTTGAGTTTAAGGAATTTAGTGTTACAGATTTCAATACAGTATTTTTGTGGGAAACATATCCTTGTGGTTTTAACCGGAAGATAACTTCAACTCTTGGTTAGTAATGAATTTTATGCTTTTACTGCAACTGAGTGAAGCCTAGAATGCATTTTTATTTTACTTAAAATTTACTTAAATACTGTGTGTTCTGTATATTCTTGCCAATAATTGATTGGTTTTAAACCTTTCAATTACTACCCATTTTGCATAGTGACTAATTAGCAGAGCAACCAAAAAAAAGATATTACCAGTATATCACTTGGCTCCTGGCCGAGGGATGAGTTTCTTCAGAATCAGTTTCTTGAAGAAGGAAATAGAAAAGATTACAAAACAGAGAGGACGTGGAGAGTTACCAGAAAGTAGAGCTTCAGAGATCATTCCAGTAACAATGACACAGTAATAATTTCTGTCTCAAACTCTGGGTACCATAAAAACACTGGGATCCTAACTCTTTAGTCTTGTAAAGCTGACTACCTAGTGTTGCATATCTGCAAAGTTCTGCAGTTTACAAAAATGTTTATTTCATTATACTCCCTGGAAATTGCATATTTTTAATGTGATTAGATTGAACCCATTAACCTTATGGTGTAATTGGTCAGCTATTTCTATTTGCCCCAGGAATTAATTCTCAAAATTTTAATGGAGATTGTCTGGTGAAATTTGTGCTAGATGAAGTGCTTTTTTTCCTTTTCATTAATGTTGTTGTTGTTTTAATTGCAGGAAAATATTTAATATGACTGCAGGTCCCTTCTGTGATTGTTTTTGTTGAAACTTGTCCTTGCAGAACAAACTGCTACCAAATAAATATGCCCGATGTAGCAACAAAAATGAATAGCAAATGCAAATTTTGGATGAATGAGAGTGACCTTAATGCAGTGTAATCATTGCTGTTTTAAAGGTTTCTTTTTGAACAGTGTTACAGAAACTCTAATTTTTGGGTCCAGATATTCTGATGCGATCCTAAAGCATTCACACATAAGATATTTAATGATGGATAACAACTTATTCCTGAGCTGAAGAGCAGTACTTGAAGCTTCACACTTGCCTGCCTGCATATATATAAAGTCTATATATATCAGGTGAAATTAATTCTAGTGATAAAGAACCATTACAAGTTTCAGATATAGTCACACAGAACTCTGTTTCAATGATTATACAAACATACAGGCATGTTTTGCCAAGTAAGAGGTTTAGCTGTTACTCACATGAGGGCAGCAGTTATATTGAGACTCTAATGAGAGATTTTAGTTCTCTTTTACCCAAAGAGTCTGTTTTTAGCCGTGTGTGTTCTTTATGTCTTCAGGAATACTGTGGTTTGGATTTTTGTAGTGCTTTTCTAGTGCAAGTACTTGAACAGTACTTGGACATTGCAAGATCAGAAAATAATTTTACAATGCTGTTTATAGTGTGAGTGGCATATTTTCTTGTTGTTCATTTGGGTTTTTTAAATAGAACTGTAGATGTACTATTCTAACTCACGGCACTCATATGTTTTGAATGTTTCTCCACATTATCAGGATATTACACAGAGTGATGATAGGTTGGGGTTTAAAAAAAAAAAACCAACAACAACAAACAAACAAACACAAAACCCCTACTATGGTTTCTTTCCATGATACAGAGAATCCACAGTTTTGTTATATTCAACTACAGAAAATATAGAGCAAACTGCTCTTGCAAATCCACAGTGTTCAGAAAGACAGACATTATTAACTCTACTAGTGTGCAAACAACACAACGAATCCTGATTTATGAAAATGTAGTATTATCCTAGAATTCATAAATCTGTAGGTTAAAATGAAGGGATTTTTGCCCCCTCCAACTCTAAAAGATAATAGAAAGGAAGAGGAAGAAAACAGCTGTTTAGGAACAGAAGACTCTTTAGTCTCCAACAAATCTGGTCTTTTTTCAGTAAGTTTATATAAATAACTTTTGCTAAACCTTTATGGTTTTGGCACAGTTTTCTTATTACATTAGGTTAAATAGTTTTGATTGCATCTAAAAATCACATTGTCATAATAGAAACAGAATTCTATTTTGCTATTCGAGAAGAAGGAATGAGACTTTAAAGTATATACATAGAATGCAATGGATATGGTGAATATTGCTTGTCTAATAAGTCTTTGGGAAAGATGCAAGAATACAGACTGATTGATGTTTGCTTGTCCATAAGTAGTTTCTTTATAACCCTTGAAGTCTTTGGATGACTTTAGGTGAATCAGAATAATCATTTGCTTTTGGCTTCAGTTGACTTATTTGACGAATTCTACTCACCTTTTTTGTAAATGCTGCTGTTGAAGAGTTAAATTAATCCCAGAGGAAGAAAATGGCATAGGCTTTAGATTATTTTGAGTAGTACCTCAGGGATCCAGAGGCACATTGCTGTTACATAAATACAATCATACTTCTTTTCAAAGCATATTCACTTGGGCACATTGAGTATCAATAGAATATAAGTTCAGGAAATAGGTTTCAAAACAAAAAATGTTTTGCAAATATGCAGAGCAATTCAAGTATAATTTGCAGAGCATTTTACCAAGATGGTAAGGTTTTAGACTTTCTATTTTATAGTTAAGACTTATACAATATCATTTTAATACTGCGTAATAAAATCCTGGCAGCAAATTAGATGAAAAAGCTGAGCTGAGGTTTTTACATCCATATTCTGGTATCACCCAAGCTCTTAAAAAGTGCTGTTTCATTCTGGACGTGCTGTTCATGCCTGATCTTAAGTGGGTAGCAAAACCAGATAAGGCTTTCTACCAGCAGAAAATAAAATCACCACCAGAAATTTTCAGTCTAGCAAAACTTCAAAGGTATTGAATCTCCCTGAATGTTAAAAAAAACAACCAGGGTAAAAAAAAAAAAAAAAAAAGCCCCCAAAAAAACCAACCAAAAAAATCCAAACCAAAAAAGGCTGTCTATGCTATCTGGGAAAAAAAAAAAAAAAAAAAGTCCTTTTTAACAGGTTCATCTATATACATTCCAACTATAATTTGCGCATTGACACAGCAAATAACGTGTAACTTTCCATGATGTTTGAATTTTCACCTGACACAAAAGTACACCTCTTGCCACTGAAGGGGGTTTTCGTTCTTGTAAGTTCCTTTGGGTGTTCTTGTCAGTCCAGATGTCATTTTTTGCTACATTAAAGTTATACCGTATCTTGAATGGTTTCATCGTAATTACTTCTTTCTCAGAGGAAACATTGAGTTTGTCTTAATTGCAGAATTATTGTATTTTGACTTCAGTGAAGTTGTCCATTGTAACAATTTGAGCCTTAGGATAAAAATATCTATGTAATAGAGGACATTTGCTGTAGAAAAGCAATGCCAGACTGTCAGTATATCAACAAATTATACTGAAACTAATTCAGCTAAAAGTTATGTGTTGAATATCAACAGAATTGAGAAAGTTGACCAAGAGAAAATGACTAATGCCAGAAACATAGAGTTGGAAGTTGTTTTAACATTTATTTTATAATGCCCATTTCTACAGACTTAATGAGGAGAGAATTAGACACGGAATGAATATAGATTTTACTTACGGAAAAATGTAAATTATCTAAAAAGATGTTAAGTAATTCAGTGGACATTACAAAATTGAGAAAATATCCCAGTTTATTTCAGAGCGACTAAAGTTCAGGTATTCAGCAAAAGAAACTCAGTATCCAAAATTATACTCCTGTGAAATATCTGAATTTATTTGAAGATTTGATCCAAGTTAGAAATTAAAAGATGAAGTTTTTGATTGGAGGCTTCTTCAGATGAACAGCAGATGATATTTGTTTAGTGCTTTTCAAATTTGGCTTTTCAGATAAAATCTTGTAAGTAAGGCAGAGGGATTTCCTGCTGTTCAGGTTCCCAGAAATTTTTTTTCAAATCATTTAATTATAGTTGGTAAATAGATTTGCTCAAGATGCACTGTAAGAAGCACTACAAAAATCCAAACCACAGTATTCCTGAAGACATAAAGAACACACACGGCTAAAAACAGACTCTTTGGGTAAAAGAGAACTAAAATCTCTCATTAGAGTCTCAATATAACTGCTGCCCTCATGTGAGTAACAGCTAAACCTCTTACTTGGCAAAACATGCCTGTATGTTTGTATAATCATTGAAACAGAGTTCTGTGTGACTATATCTGAAACTTGTAATGGTTCTTTATCACTAGAATTAATTTCACCTGATATATGTAGACTTTATATATTTAGTGCAGGCAAGCAAGTGTTGTTTCCTATTAACATGTAGTTTGCCATCTGCTTTGGCTCTGACCATAATGAAGTCTCCCATCATAAAGTGGTGTGATAGCAGCATAAATATAATGTAGTAACAGCATGATTTAACAGCATGAATCAGCGGTGGACTGTTCTGTCTTTCCAAATCCTTACTGCAACTTTGCTATCTCAACAGAATGTTAGCAAGTAAATGAGGTAGCATTAGGGTTGAAGTGGTTCCAGTCATCGTAAGTAGCCTGACTTTATGCTTCACTGGGGCTGCAAGGATGCTGTTTCAGCCATCAGTCCTATCTCAGGCTTTCCGAGTGTGTTATCATTTCCCTTGTGGCAGCATGATCACTCACCAGTAAGTGAGACACTGCAGGTCGTGAATGTGAAACTGTAATGAAAAAAATTGTCATTTTATTGCCGTTATTTATGTTTCTTTAGAAAGTAATTCAATTAAAATAATTTTGGATATTTTTGGCTATTTGGATAATCTTGGGTGTTTATTTTTGCCTCCATGCAGATTTTGGATACTCAGTTAATTTTTGTTAGCATATCTACAGCTGTATCAGAAGCCTTGCTATTAATGGGCTTGTTCTCTTTGTAGGTAGAGTATCCAAAGCTTTTCCTAGTTTTCTGGAAGACTGTAAGTAGGGAAGCTCCAACTTCCTCTTACAGAGGATAATACTGTGAAGAGACTGTGGTTTTACAGTGACCACAGTGTGTCCAGCTAATAACAGTAATAAGAGTTATTAATATTATCTAAAAAAATAATTCTATTTTAATTTTTCTCTATGGATTTTAATGGCAATCTTGTACCATGTAAGTGCTTTCTGTATCTGTGACAATTTTTGTTTATCTATCTCAGAAGACACTGTGGTAAGAAAATAATACATTCAGGAAGACAGTAAAGATACAGTTTTAATTATAGGTATTAAATTCTATCAGCTTTTCTTAGTATCTCTCCAATAATTATTAATCTGTTTACTTATCCAATTTTCTTACTATCAGTTAGGATCATATGAAACTTTTTTTTCTCCCCAGGGTCATTCCTAACAGCTTCATTTCCATCTTTTTTTTGAAAAATGAACCGATATTGATAGATGCAAGCGTGCAAAATAATAATAATTTCATATTGTGGTTTATTTTTTTCTGTACATTTAAATAGCTTTTAACAGTATCAACAAAAATATAACACGACATTGTACCAGGAAGACTAAAAAAATAATTTTGTTAGTCCTGTTCAAGAGGAGGTTTGTCTGGTGAGCGTCTGTGGGAGTCAGAACTGGCATGATGCTATTCAGCATTTCCACTAACAAAATAGATAATGAAGATCTGTGGATGACACAGATTTACCATTCTGACACAGTGAGAACAGAGCTTGAATCACTTGTTCAGTTGACCTCTTCAGGCAAGCTGTATTTTGATACAGTTAAATGAAAAATTTTTGCAAATAAAGGAAAATTAGAATAGGTTATACCTCTGGAGTGTGAGACTGGGATGTGTGGCTCTGAAAGAGATCCATGGGGTGGGCAGCGCTGACAACTCTCTTTATATGAGCTCCCAGAGTGATGTTGTGACACCTGGGAGTGATTGATTGAATCCTTGAATTAATGAATGTAAGAGTTTATTTTGCCTTTTGGTGGTTTTCTTTCTTTGGCAGTATTGCATCCAATTTTGATATCTTAAGGCAAAGATATAAAGAGGGCTCAGAGAGGATGACTGAAGTATTAGAAATACTTAATTTGTCAAAAACAAAACCAATAGGTGAATTGATTAATATTGAGAAATTTGATATGAGAAAAGTCCCAAGACACTAACAAAGTAAGTTATGAATTTCTGCAGCTCTTAAAGATTTCAAATTGATGTTTTTCATGGAATTAAAAAAAAAAAAAAAGTTTAGATTTAGTTCCTATCATCCACACAAGAGGTCAGACCAGGATAAGTAATGATCATCTGTGACTCTAGGAACCAGCCCCAAATTTATGTTGTGTATCTGACAAATAATAGTGCCACTGACATACATGGTTGCTGTCATACATAGGTACAGAATACATCTGAAACTCTCACGCTTGTTGAAACAATTAGAGAATGATTTGGCCTTAGAGTATAATTTTGAAATGGCAATCATCATTCTAAAACATGCATATTGTTTCTGCCTTCATACAAATACCTCCTAAACATTCTGGTATCTAGTAATTTTTAGTTATCCTTACCAACCAAGAAGCACACAGTGTTAGAACAACATTGCTGTGGTAAAAGATATATAAAATTGTGATTCTCTGTAAAGCCTAGTAGCAGAGGAAAAGCGCTGTTTTGTTTAAAACAGGGTCAATCGTTGTTGAGTACTTGCTGCTTTTTCTCCGTATTATTTTGAATTTTTGTCACCATGTACAATAACATAATTCTAGAAGCAGGTTCATTTTGTTCTGCCTGTAAGTTGTGTTCTTCCTTGTTGTGGAAGACCATATAAAGTAAAAAGAAATATATGTATATTTTCTGTTCAAAGCTCTACAGCTCTGAGGATGCTGGGACTAAATTCCCTATAGATCCAGCAGTGTGTTTTGTGGGCTGGGAGGGACACGTTGTAGAGTTGGTGTCCCCCTAATCTTCACTTGTTGTCAAGAGTTGTGTTTGGTCTGACTCCTCCTAAAGAAAGGGAAGGATGTGATGCCGAGTGTGTATAATCTGGAGAGATTTTCTGTAAACCTTTCTTTATGGCTTGTACTTCACAGAGCTGCTGTGGCTATCCAAGTTATAAATCAGATCTTCCACACAATGAAAATCTGATTTTATTGTCCTGTAAGTTTCTAGAAAAAAGACTTTCTGATTCTTGTAAGGTATTTTTCTCTCATCAACAAATGTTTTCATTTATTTTCAGTAAATACCACGAAGGGATCTCTACATTTTCTCCATTTCAATATAAAAGTATTTTCTTGAACAAAAAAAGAATTCTTGTTCATCCTGAGTAATTTAAGTGACCTGCTAAACTAAATGCACTGGCAGGACTTTCATTTAGTTAGTAATTCAAAGCTGTCACTAAAGACATCTCTCTACAAAGAAAGCTGTTTTCTTTCCATGTTTATTTCTTCAGTAGAAACTGCTGTATAACAATGTCAATTATTGGCCTTATCAGTGTGTAACTGTGGAGAAGACTAAAATCACAGGAGCCTGTACACTTGACAACCAAACTCAATCAAAACTACTGATAAGAGAACAAAGAGAAACTAGAAGCTTTTGGAGTATGAGCTGAATAATAGGATGAAGTGACATATGCCCTTCTTTGAGACAAGCAGATGGAGGAGGATTAATTTTCTTTCTTTCAATTTTCTGTTCTCTCCTATGGTTTCCTAAATGCTGGTGCATGTAGATTTTGCTATCTTACAACAAAATTGTCTTATTGCAACTAAAAGACAGTAAGAATAACAAGAGCTGAAATGTCTATTGTTTTGTCATCTACTCGTAAACAAATCAGATTTAAATTTTTTCCAGAAATGCCATTATAGCAGATTTACTATTACTGTTGCAGCCTCCTAGTTAGCTCTTTCAGTTGCCATAAAGAGTGAAGTTGCACATGACAGCTCATTTGCTCTCTGTAGTGTTTTTTTGCATTAGATATCCCTTTGCAAATATAGTAAGAGCTCCCATTTATCCCATCCTAATTCATTTTCTTCACAGTAGCATTTTCTTGCTGTTAGCTGAGCAAATTACAATGGTTGCATCCACTCCTCAGGAGCTGATTCACTAAAGCTTTGTGTTAAATTTTTTTTCCTCGCCATTCTTACACATCTTGCTTAGTTTCAGGTGCTGATCCGCATAGGTCAGCAGGTTAAACAGGGGCATCTGAGATCCTTAATAGCTGTTGTTCTCTATCACATCCTTTCTTAAATATTGCCATCCCTGAGAAAAGATGACAGAGCATAGCACGGAGCTGCTTCGTAATTGCCAGCTCACAGGCAAGCCTATTAAAGCGAACTGAAATTGCCAGCAGTTATATACCCCTGAAAGTTATATTTCGTGGAGCTGACGTCTTTACTCTCTTCTATGAGAAAAGGCCACATCTTCCAAGCTGTGCTACAGTTTCCTTTCTAGGAGATTATTGTGATAAATACAGGAATTCTTCCTCTCACCTGCCTGCCAAGGAACAGATGAGGGATGTCATCACCATCCGTAACCAGCCCATCAGACACTTATGTTATATCACATAATGCATCACTGTTTATCCATTAGAACAGTTTTGGCCATACCCTTAAACACCTTTTGGTCATGTTTATTTATTTAAAAACAATGGCATTTTATTAATGAGCTATGGCTTTTTAAAAGAAATAATTTTGTCAAAAGTCCAATTAGCTGAAGAAAATGAATTTGAGTGTAATGTTGTCCTTAAAGCCCATTTGGTTTATGTGTGGTTTTGATTCTTTGGATAATCCTTTCAGATGGATTTTTTGAGGCTTTTCTCTGAATCTCTGAAGGCTACAAACCTTTTGCTTAATACAATTTGAATTTTTACAAAACCCATGGGTGTAAGAGCCCAACACCAGGGAGAAATACTGCAAAGTATTATTCATATTTAGTTTATGTAGTACTAATTGTCACATAATAAAGCTGTTGTTATAAAAACAGGATTTCTCTTCTGTATTGATTTTCCCTGGTTTTAGTAATATTTGTCCTTATGTAGTGGGAAAATGAAGGACTTTTGACTTGCTTGATCTTTGATGACTGATCGGGAGCTGCTGTGCAGTTGTCAGTGTTCCTCTGCCAAACTGCTCTGTTGGATATTGATACCATGACAGAGGCCACTGCTTTCAACATGCAGATTCTTTTGAAGTTTTAAAGTGTAAACTTGTTATTTCCTTATGTGTGTGGACCAGGACTGCCAAGAAGAGGTACTTATGGCCTACGTGCTTTTAGGACTTTGATTTTGGAAATCTTAAAAATGAGCAGTCGGAAAAGATTTGACCTACTCCATTGTCACCCACTGTACTGCAAAGACATTTAGTTCTCTCATGTTTGTGTCTGGAGGCTGTTCTTTTGTAGATCAGCAAAGAATAAACTGCATTCAGGTGTTGGTTTGCAAACTCATATTTTCTATGAACATAGAGGTATTTATCATCTTATGCAGAAATTTGATCTCAAATTCTGGCCAAAGTTAAGTTGTAGATTTCTGTTTTTGTCAGTATAGTGATACATAGGTAAGGCAATTAAATATTATATAAGGAAAATGTGATAGTATTTTAATTGTCTTAGAAGTCCAGGGCCTTAGGATATTTGTGTGTGCCTTAGGGCTTCTGCTTAGAGTTATTATTTTCCCATGGTCCCAGTAATATATTGTTTTTCTGTGTGCTTTTGAAAAATTGCATCTCTCTGGGACTTGCATGAGAATTATGTGTTTGGGTTTTTATGTAATTTCTTTAGAATTGTGTTTAACAGCAGTAGACTGGGAAATGAAAAGCTGGTGGTAGCAGAGAGTATTAAAAGAATGTTGCTTATTTAACCTTGTGAAGCAAAGCTGGAGAGGGAATATGATTATCTTCCAGAATGCATTTGCATTGCTTTTTAATGGGGGTAAGGATTTAAGTGATAATTTTGGTGAAAGATCAAAACTGTATAAATTATTTAACTTTGATTTATAAACCACTAGATAAAGGTAAGCACTTTCTATGTAAAATGTCAGGAGGTAAAGAACAGTATATATTTTCTGACAAAGCTCAATAAATTTATGTTATTGTGTGATACATTAAGATTGATCCTGGTTTGGGTTTTTTGTTGTCCCCAAACAAATTAAAAGATATCTTGAATATAGTTGTTAATCATGTTTCTTGCATGGTATTTACTCTGTTTTAGAATATTTTCATTCTTTAGCTAATAGCGTTGAATTGAATTATATTGTGTTAATTTGAATTGATGCTTCAGTCTGATTGTCTATGGATGCACTTTTGAAATTTCTCTCTGAATGAAGCATTCTATATCATATGTTTTTCTGTTAAGGAATCAAGGAGTGGATAGAAACCTGTGGGGCTGTTGCTGGTTTTGTATGTTGGGAAAACTTGTCCAGCTTGGGTGATTCTGCCTTGTGCCCCTTTACCTGTGTGCTGTGCTCACCAAGGAAGCTTAAATGATTTCTTAACGTTAACAGTGGTGTTCTCCTCAGAGATTAAAGGATTTTTGGATTACTTCTTACTGATTTTTGCAAGACTTCTCAGGTTAACTTGGAAATTTTCAGTTTTCAGATTCCCTGCCAATGTAGAGACCTAAGACTTGAGCAGGTTCTTTATCCTGTCCTTTCCTTAAGCTGTGATACCTTCATGAGGGTGCTTTGGCTCTTCTCTTCCACTGGCAAGTTGTTTGTTCTCTATTGTTGTCCTTAAGACTGTTAGAGGTGCACAAAAGCTTCGTGGGCTTTGACATGGCAAGTGGGGATTGGTTGTTAATTATTCAGAACAAATCACCAATATATGGCTTCATGTGGTAGTGACTGAGCAATGTAATGGAAATGGCCTCTTTCAGTCCTATATGCCTGGGATACCGACAGTATTCCATTTAAATTGTGTTTAGGACTACTTGTTTTACTTCTAAAAATTTTCAGTTTAAGTAGCTATTGCATTGTGGCCTGTTTATTGGTTGTAAAAGTTTTATATCTGAGACAGTACTATTTAGCTTATATATACAGGCAATTTTGCAACAGCCATCCTTAATATATGGTTTCTCTAAAACAAGATGAGTTTTACCCAGAAAATTTTACAGTTTAAAATACCTTTTTGTCAAAACATACTAATTAGTTTAAGTCCAAAATACATAAAATTTTTATATGCTCTTGTCCTTGTGGTTCATTATATTCAATTGGTATTTTATGATTTTCTTTCTGATTTTTTTTGCTGAGCTTTTAGCTATTCATACCACAGTGTTAAAATCTAAGTCGTTGTAGATAAGGAAATAAAATATGTCCGAATTTGTAGCTGTAGAAACTGTTCCATTTAAAATGCATTGCCAGATTATGGTCAGAAAAACCAAAGCAAGAAGAGTGGGTAGCATATGGACTTTATGGAGAGGCAGAATTGTAAATTTTCCCTTGGAATCTGCTGTACAAATATTTTGATCTTGCTTGACTATAGAAAAAAATAGATAGAATGCAGTAACTTACTCATTGGCAAGTCATTTCAGAAATTACATTCTGCCATAATAGCTGCAGTCTTTATTGGTACAGTTCATTCTATGTTTGGATGGGTTTTGTTTGGATTTTCTTCTAATAGAATGACAACTGATCTTCATGACTATTTTATGCTCTGGGTATTTGTATCTGTTATCTTTTATTTGTTGTGTTTTACATGGAACTTGGGGCAAGTGATATACGCGGGCTTTTTTATTGTTATGATTTATATTTTGGTTCATAAGAAGTACACTTCTCCAAATACCATCAATACAGCAATAAAACAATGTGGCAAAAAATGATAATCACAGTGGTTCAGGGCCATTCTGCTCTGAGCTGTAGCAATTGGAATACTGTGAAACCTTTCTGGATGCTTCCTGGGATATTCAGTTTTCATACGAGATATGTAAAATGGAAGCTCTGTTTTTTCTAGGGTAAATGTGAGAAAGGACCTAAGACTGTTTTTGTTTGTCTGATTTAAGTATGAATTTAGATAAGTGTTCAAATATCTTAGAATAATCAAATGGTTTTGGATGGAAGGGACCTTAAAGATAATCTAGCTCTATGCCCCCTGCCACGGGCAGGGAACTTTCCGCTAGAGCAGGTTACTCAGAGCCCCAGCTATCCTGGCCTTGAACACTTCCAGGACATCCACAGCTTCTCTTGGCAACCTGTTCCAGTGCTTACCACCCTCACAGTAAAGAATTTCTTCTGAATATCTAATCTAAACCTACTCTCCTTCAACTTTAGGTCATTCCCCCTTGTTCTATTACTACATGCCCTTGTGAAAAGTCCCTCTCCAGCTGTCTTGCAGCCCCCTTTATGTACTGGAAGGTGCTCTAAGGTTTCTCCAGGGCCTTCTCTTCTCCAGACTGAAAAACCCCATCTTTCTCAGCCTGTCATCATAGGAGAGGTGCTCCAGCCCTGTGATCAACTTAGTGGCTCTCCCCTAGGCTCATTCCAACAGGTCTGTATCCTTCTGGAAACTCCAGACCTGGAGGCAGTACTCCAGGTGGAGTCTCAGGAGAACAGAGTGGAGCAGCAGAATCACCTTCCTTTAACCTGCTGGCCACTATCTTTTGGTGCAGCCCACAGTACATTTGACTTTCTATGCTACGAGCACACATTGCCACTTTTTGTGCAAGCCTACATTGAGTTTTTTGTCTATAAACACCCCCAAGTCTTTCTCCCCCGGGCTACTCTGAATCCATTCTCCTCCCAACCTGTTCTTGTGCTTGGAACTGCCCTGACCTGGGTACTTTTGGAAGATGCTAAGATGACTTCTTCTTCTTTCTTGAATATTGAATATTCTGTATCAGTACCTTAACTTCTATTTCACATGCATATAATTTTGAAGCATTTTGAGGTAGTTCAGCATAAAAAGGTATTACAAAAATAAAATGTTTGTTTATGGAGTTGAACAGAATCTTTTAGGTTCTGTGGCAATGCTTGCTTTGATTTTAACTCCTTAACCTTGTACAAACTTGAGATAATGACATGTGGATAGTAAGTTTAGTTAGGAAAAAGGTCTAGCTTGCAAATTTGTTTCCTATTTTAGGCATGGAGATTACTTGTGGGTTTGGTTTTGTTTACATTTGAGGGCAAGGACCTAAGACTACCTATATAATACCAGTTTAAATGTGGTCTTACAATGTACTTTTTAACCATAGTAATTTATATATTTTCATACTCTTGTAAATGAAGATATAAATCTTCTCTTCAGCTAAGTGAGCACAGCTTCTCTGACGTAGTCCTTTAGAACCACATATTTTATGATTAGCAATTAAGGTTGCTAATGACTTGTGTAAGAGATCCATAGTGGATGAAACACGACTTTAATTGCTGGTTTAGTATGCTGAATCTTCAATAGTCATGAAAAGAAAAACATGAAAGGGAAGTGATAGGACCATCAACTTCCCATAAGCTTTCATTTTCAGGATGTTAAGGTGTGTTTCTATGAAGTTCTTTTTAGGAATGTGAAATTAATTATAAGAATAGCATACTTCTTTTTTTTTTAATAAGATTAGTGGGAGATTGATCAGTTGAAATGAACTGGTCATATATTTGAATCGAAGACTATATATTTGAATCAAAGGATAAAAAAATATATACTTGTTGAGAATCACTATGCCCTTGAGCTGCTGAATGTAAGCTGGTAGCAGAAGAAATTAACTTTTAAACTATTTAGATTTTTTTAAGGATTCATTTTAATTTGCAACAATTCTAGCTTGAATTCCGAATAACATTTTCTCTCTGTAGTTAGATTCCTACTGTTCCGAGTTCTGTAGGCTGTGGTCTGTTGGTTGAGATTCCACGGTGTATGAGGGAAAGGTCAAAATCAAAATGTATAAGACTGATTGAAATAATTAACAACCCTTTCAAGAAATTCCAGATGCATAATTTAAGTAATGCACAATAAAGGAAGGTACAAGAAAAAAGTCAAATTTAGCATTGAATTTAGGAAGTCCAGTGTTACACTATTTCAGCAAACATTTGGGTTGGGTTTTTTGTTTTTTTTTTCATTTAAACTGTCATGGACAGGATGTGAACTTTCCCATTCAAGGTGGGAGTTCTTGAGTGACACTGATTTGAGGCTGACCAAGAACATCTGTCTCCTAAATCCTTCAGACTGTGTCCAGTGCAGACTGTGTCCAGTCCTGCCACTTGGCAGAAATAAACCAGGGTTTCCCCATCTTGTGCTTATCAAAGTTTGGGTTCACCCATAGTCTTTGAAATTACAAGAACAAGGAGGGCATTGTTGCATCCAGTATCCAAAAGGGACTGTTCTGTGGTATGTCGGCCATCTCTGCCTACAGTGAATGAGGGAGCGCATAGCTTTCCATGCTCAGGAAACAGCGCAGACAGTCATCTATACCACTGAAGGTTTCAGGTCCACTAACGCCTCTTAACCTGTATCTGCAGCAAAAATTTCTTAAGCTGCAATAGGTGACCTATTCCTGCTCTCCTTTTAATATTAGATTTTGAAAGTTTAGTATTCTCAATTCCAGCTATGCCCAACAGGAAAGAAATGTTTTCTCTGACTGCAAGACGTAGGTAATTAATAAGATGCATAGTACTCCAGAAGTACAGCTCATTATTTGCAACTCCATGTAGCAGGTTAGGGCAGCTGGAGAAGTAAGAAGTGGCAGCAGCACAGGGAATATTGCTGAGCACATTAAAAGAGGAGAAACAGTACTCAAGAAAGAAAAGAGAACTTGTCTCAGAGCTAGAGCCCTATTCATTTGGTGCACTATGGTATCAACAGCGAGGGGCAGAGAGAAGGGAAAAGCAGCTCTAAGGCAGCTGAACAAGGTCAGCTGGGCTCTTCAGTGTGCGCTGGACCTGTGCCTTCGTGTCACAGCCAGTGTGGTTGTTACTGCTTTGATAGCAGGTTGAAGGGGGAGGATTTGGACTGAGCTTGGCTGAGTCCCAAAGCAGCAGGTATCCTTCATCCTGAATATCTGGGAAGAGGATGAGAGGTTAACACAGCACAGCACATTACCAGCCTGGTCACTGCAGCTCTTACAGGGTCTGAGCCACACTGTAGCTCTGGCACATCTGTCAGTCGGCTTCATAGCGCAGGGAAGGGACCAAGGCCATGGAGGGGATGCCCTCTTTGCCCTAGCCATCCATCTAGCCCTTTCCTTTCACACTTGACAATCTCAAATAGAATCAGGTGAAAAAGAATGTTGTAAAGGAAACAGGAAAGGAATTAAATAATTCCCATACTAAGGATTTCTTTTGCCTGTATAGTTACATCTGATTGCAAAAAAAAAGAAATTTGAGTCATTGTCCAGCACTGTTTATATTTGTATTGTGCAGTTTCCCATAAAATCATAAAAACATCTAGAATTTTTTTGTATGCATGCATTTGGTTTGTTTCCCTTTTATATCTCTGAAAAGATAAATGGGCATTTTTTTCTGGCAATAATTGGTTTCCTCCTTAGCTTGTCTCAAAAACTACTCTAAATAAATTTTAGTGGAATTTCACCTCATTAGTTCTTTAAAAGGTAGGTGCTAAATTCTAGAATTTCAAGCACAACTTTTGAAAGTACAAATAACTCTCATAAAGGAGCCATTTAATCAAATTGTGTTTTATATGCGTGCATAATGTATAAACAGACACAACTCTTGTTAAAAATGTAGTTGTTAGCAATTCCTTATGAAGTAGTGAAATATTATCTATAAATTTAATTTACCTTTCATTTACTTATACATAGTTCTAAAGTATAATAAAGTATAATATTGAAAAGTTTATGTTCATAGAATATAGTAAGATTGCAGGTTCTGCCTATCAGTAGGAAACAGGGCTGTGGTAGACCAGAAGTACTTAGACCATAATTACATTGCAGTTAGCAGCAGGAAGGATTAACAACTCTCATAGAAAAATACTGCATTTTAGGACTGCCTTTATTTGTTAAATTAATAGAGCGGTTCTCAGTTTCGACATTAAAAACTAACTCTATTAATGTCCTCAGTATGTTCAAGTTTGATTTTAACTTTAGTTATTGCCATTTTATATTATCTAGAAATAAAAACACCATTACTGGTTTTTATGATCTGTTAAGTATCTTCTATTAAAACAAAAGAAACCAAACCTGCAATTGAACTTTGACCATAATTCACACAGACAGAAAGTCTAAACTGAATTTTCAAAGTAAATATATTGCTTTGATTATCACAGAAAATACCTTCATGCTCTACTCATTAGAATAACATTTTTATGTTTTATTAACTATCAACATGTTATTTGTTCTATAATTGGTTTTGATGTTTCTTCCTTCAAGATCCACAGAGTAGGAATGACAATAAATAGCATAATTACAGATAGCCATTGCCAAATAACCAGTATTATTTCCCAATCCCATGCTAAAACCTCTACTGATTAAAGGCATTATAGCAGACTTCATACTTTAAGGAGATTTGCTAATGAACCAGATTTCAAAACTTGATAAAATTTTCTTTCTTTGCTTCTGGGTTTGGGGTTTCTAAAGATTGTTTTAATATGCTGAGATTTCACTGGGTTGCAATCTCAGTGAGGAGGAAGAACCTGATAACTTTGTAATAATCATTAAAATGCATTTTGTGAAGTTTTATTAGCATTTTATTACAAGGAACATACTTTGACCTTTTTGATTTTAGAGGAAACTAAGGAACATACTGATTGACGAGGGCTTTGGAAATCACTTTCTCGAGCTATGTGCTAGTGTGGTAGTCTGGTCATGTTTTAGATATGTGCATTGGATCTTGTGAGATAACATTTTTTTCCTTCAAGAATAATTCTGTTTCTGATAAGAGGCATTGCTTGACACGCAGTACTGCTCCTCGATCTTCCTGTTGTGGTGTTTAAAACATAGACCTCATACTTTTATTTCTAATATAGCTAAATTCTTTTATACCACAGCACTTCCAGCATGTTTACCGCTGTCTTGTCTTGGCTAAATGGTGAATAGGATAGTTCTAGAATGCATATTAATTATCAAAGGAAAATTACATTTTGAAGGTACATTTTCTTTAAAGTAAGATTCTATACAGCTGCTTCTAAGTGTTTAAAATACTTTATTGTCTATCTTATAGTTGAGCATGCTATATATAAGGTGTTTTAGCATATTTTAGTGTGTTTTACAAATACACATATGTAAAGTGTCATGCAAATTGAAATGCAGTTAAAGTAGCAGAAATACAATGAGTGAAATTCTATAAAAGAAGGGGGTTTTGTTTAGTAACAGAAATGTTGAATTTCAAATGTGTGGAAGAATTTTGGTTTAAATACATCAACATAAACCAGAAATCTCTCACAAAGCACAGTATATAGTTTACATTCAGCTCTTTTGCCATATTAAACAGTCAGTTTGATATGTAGATTTTCAATCTGTTCGTAGTCTGACCCAGCAACTCTGCCTCTTGGCCCCTCTTTCTTCTTTCTAACCCTCACTTCATGTAGTGGAGAACTGCTCTTAGATCCTGCCTTAGCCTTCTCTTCTACCCACTAAAAATCCCACATTCCTGCTGTAACATCACCTGCAGCCCACTAACCATGTTAGTGACACTGCGCTTAAAATGTCTTCGCTTTTTCTTGTGCTTGATGGGGGTCAGGAGCAAGTATGAGTGGTACCTTGATCCTCCTCTGCTGTGGGTAGTACCTCTTCACCCAAATGTTGCTCCTGAATATGGAGACTTTTGATTTTTCAGAGCAGATGTGGTCAGTCAGAGGCAAGAAGGTAATTAGGCTGTTCTCCCATTCTCTACACTGTTCAGGTTTTTAGTGCTTTGAAAACACTCTCATTTTTCCTTAAGTTTTAACAGAGGTAAAAGTAAACAGGGAATAAAAGTAGGAGTGGGGTGGTTGGGTTATTCAGTTGGTTTGTTGGTTGGTTGTTTTAATTTAACAAAGTTATTCCATAGGTGAGGAATTATCTGCTGCTTGTAGATAACCTCAGATACCTGTGACTGCCCCATCAGGAGAAAATCTGCCACTGCTTGACTGTCAAGGAGGGAGGGAGGTTGGAGATGCCTTTCCAGGATGTGGCATGAGAGGGCAAGCACCACATATAGACTGAACCGAAGTTGTGCTGGCAGGCTGGGCTGTGCAGCTGTGCCCTAGTTCAAGAGATTAATATGGCTATTCCGCTCCGTAAGAGTCCAAGAAACCAGGGCACTCCATCCGCCAAATACAAAGGATATAATTTTGAGCATATTTTTTGTTGATAAAGCCAAAATATAAACAAACACTGGACTGGGATTTTGGAAACCCTAGCTTTGATGATGATCTACTGGCTGCCCTGATTCCTCAGCCAGGTGGCATCACAATATCATTTAAATTAAGGAGAAAATAGAATTCTTTCAGGAGTATTTTGCAAATATTGCTTTTCAGACTCACTTTTCTGGTTCTAAAATAGACCAGGAAGTTTATCACCAATGAGCTTTTAATGATAAATACTAATTCATTTTATGAGTCATCATATTTCAGAGTGTCTCATATTTTAATTCTGATGTGGATAAGAAAATTAATTTAAGCAGTTGGCATGGATGCCTTATTTCCACATGCAATCTAGTAGTTCCTGCTTTATCTGTTGGTGAAAAAGTAAGAATAATAATTAAAAATAAATCAGTAGGCTTCAGTCACTTGTAGTAATCTTTGCTCTTTTTAGCTGTAAAATGCTGAAATGAGCAGTTTTAGACAAAGTTGTCATGTGGTCCTGTAAATATTAAGTAGTTTATGTCTGTACATTTCTTCAAATCTGAAAACTGTTTGGTGGTTTTTGTTTGTTTGTTTGTGGTAGTTTTCTTGTTTCCAAAATATGTGCCATACTCAAACAGCAGTAAATGCAGCATGTTTTTCTTTAGCAATTGTAGAAAATGAAATTTTCTTATTTAAGAAAAATATAAAATTTTCTTTAGTATGGTTTTTGCCAAATTTTACTTTATTTTTAACAAGATATAAGTTTATTTCTATCTGAGCAAGTTTTAAAGCTCTGTAATAGATCACAGGAAAATAAACCTCATCTTTAGACAATCACACAAGTAATATGTTTTTGGCCACTTACTTTATGTGCATTTATAACACATATTCTCCAGTTAATATCAGTCTTATAGTTTGTTTTTTTGCCTTGGTCACAGTGGAAAAATGCCCAGTCAAACAGAAATGCACTTGGACAGTCAGTGGATTACTCTGTCATTTATTTATATATTCAATTCTGATGAAAATTATTATTAAATTCGAAATTAATGGTAGAAGTATTAAACTAATCCTATTTCATATTGAGCTGCATGTTAAATTTCATATAGTGTGGATATTGAAGCTATAGTCTTTGCATGTTCAGTGAAGAGCATAAGGTTAAATGTTTCTGGTTTTCCAGCTGTAAGCCTGAAGCACCCGATTTCTCCTGCTGTTGTGTTGTGTCTCCTAGGAGAAAAATCATGTGTTTTATGTGTTTTTCCATGAGACCTTTCCAACCAAACCTTTATAATTGTGAACTTATTCTAGAAAACATGGTTTGTTCAGTAAGATAAGGTACCTTCACTGCTTTGGAGAATAAATGTAACAAAATTAATATGAGCGACTGCTATTTTGGTCATTTTTTAATCTTTGAATAGTCAGATGACTGAAAAATCAACTGCTATGTAGTTGGTTTTAAGAAAATAAACTGTGTTTTTGTAATAATTTTTTATATGCATATTCTATGTGATTGCTTTACTGTCAAAACTGAATTCATAAACAGAATTCATTCATCTACAAGAATTATCTGTGTTGCACAAATGCGTAGCAACATTTACTGGTTTGAAAAACATGTACAGTTGCCAGAGAAACAATCAGTGAGGTGGACCAAATGTGTAAGCAACATAGATTCTTGCATTCTAATCTCATTCTCAAGCAGTTCAGCTTTCCTTACGCAGCTGTTGAGTAGCTTAGTAGTACCTTCTGTGCAGATGATGTTCTACCAACTGCAAGTGCTGAGGTCTGGTAGAAGGCTCAGGGTTCTCCAGGGGCTGGAGGATTGGTTTGGGCCAAATTTATTTGATTAGTAGCCCAAAGGAAACCCAAAGCAATATGAATCATTTGTACCAGTTTGCACCAGAAGCCTGACCCAGAGAAATCGTGGGACTGCAAACAGTATAAGAGGCAGTTTCACAAAGCTCTCTGAATTAACTGTGTTGTAGAGCTGCTTGAAAGTTAATTTTGTAAAAGAAGAAAAGAACTTTCATGGAGGTAGGCATTTATCATCCCTCCACACAACTTTCCTGCTTTGCACTGCTAATTCATTAATTACAGTTATCAGCATCATTGTCAAATAAGTACATAGAAATAAAAGAAAAAAAGAGTGGGATTTTGACAGTTGTACAATACTTTATTAAAAATGTGTTCTCTCAAGTGCAATAGAGACATTCTCAGGCTAACTATTATATTAATACTTATTATTCATAATTAAATATAGGGTACTGCTCAACTTCTTTTCCTTTCTCTTTTCATATTACAAGAACCAGTATAGCAAGACCATGAAATAGGTGAACTCAAAATAATTTTCTCACAAACACAAAAAAAATCACTTGATGTTAATATCTGTTCCTTGCTTTTTCCTAAAATCACTGAACTCTTGCTAAGGGCTCCTACAGCTGTCTTCTGTGAAAGCAGGTGCAGAGGAGGGAGAAGGGGGAACAAGGAAAATAAGACTCTTACGAAGATTAATTTCCCTGGATACTTATACATGATACGGCAGGATTCTGATTTATAGCAAGATAATGGCTGTGGTTTTAATTGAATTCCTTCTTACTTATTTCTGATCTTTAGAATAAACCTTACCAAACATATTCATGCATAAATATACATATGCACATCCTCACAAATATATATGCCTGTATACAAATGTGCACAAATTGTCATTGTTTTTTGCACATAGAGGGTACAAGCACGCTTAACAACTGCACTTACTCCTAAGATTGCTTTACACCTCCCATCACAAAAATCCGCATTCATTTTGTTTTGACTCATCCAAAACTTCCCTTTTGCTGCTTTGCCACGGATTATCAAAACAATTAAGAGCATGAGACAAGGGTTCTCCAGGTGATCTGTTCTTTGGGAAGTTTAAAACGTGAACTTCAAATTTGACCTAGGATAGCTTTTTCATCACATTTGAGGGTTTGTGTCCTTTTGGGTCACCATTTTTTTAAAAAGAACAAACTAACTTCCAGAGTTTGGTCAAATTATGAGCCTTATAAAAATTGTCATTTGCATGAACTCGGGAGAGAATTTGTGGTAGTTGATATTCCAAAGAGGCCTCTCGGAGTTGGCAGGTTTTAGCATATCACGAGTATTTGAAGCTTTGTGCTGTGGTGGATCATGGTGGATTCTGGGGTATGTTCATCAGAACTGAACATACAGGCACTGTCCCAGTGAGCTCCTTGTTACCTCTGTTTCTGGGCTTAGGCTACTTGGAAGTGAATTTTGCCTAAACCTTATACAAGAGAGGGGGAAAACTGACCCATAGAAAAATATTTTGGGACAAGAAACCAGCAAAGAGTGGAAAACCAGGGCTAAGACTTGAACTGGGAGTTGACTGCAACTGACTGAAACAATAATTTATGTTGTAATTTTTCATGTATAAATAGAGAAGTAGCTTATCTTTGCATCATTGTGAGGAAGTCCCAGACTTAGCAAACATCCAATTGTTTTGAAATTGTATCTAATTGTATAATTTTTGAAAATGTATCCAATTGTATAACTCCATGCCCTGTAGCATAACAACAATAATTTGGATAGGCAACAGCACAGATGGATTATTTTTCTCCAAAAAAATGTATCTAGCAAATAACCATAGTTCAGCTACAATTAATAGCAGGTTTCTGAACTGAAGGGTTAAATAGCAAGTATTTCTGTAAAAGTTACAGGAAAATCACACTAATGGGATCTCAGGTTTGTTTGGGATACAGAGGTACTACATGAGTTATTGCTTATAAATAATCATTGTATAAGTAATGCTTTTCTATTACACTACTTGCTGTTTGAAAAAAAAATATTTATTTCTTTTTTTTTCTCTCTTCATCTAGGAGTTATTGATATTCTTACAAAATTTGCCCACAGGACGATGGGGAAATGAAGATATTAGTGTACTCCTAGCAGAGGCCTACAGACTGAAGTTTGCATTTGCAGATGCCCCCAATCATTACAAGAAATGACTATACAGAGAGAGAAATCATTAGATCCATCATGTTCTGCAATATTAAGGCATCTGTTATTCTGGTTGTGCTTTCAGCTCATTGCTCTTTCATTTGAAGTAAGACGACCATTAAAATTCTGTTAGAATTTGCAGAATGAGAACAGAATACCAAAGAAATGGACAAAGCAGGATATCAAGCACTGAATGAACTTAAAAGTGAATTTTTTTGCTCAGGATGAAAAATAAGTTCAGAAGTCTTACCACATAATTTTCTTTTTTTTTTTCCCCTTCTCTAAATAGGAGAATTGCAGTCTGTCTAGCTAATTTATGTTGAGCAATTTTTCTGTGTACCTAAGATGATTTTGTCATTACTTCAGTGTCACTTGTCATGATTTTATCAACCAGTTTAGGTCAGTAAAAATTACTTAGTTTGGGTAGAAAAAAAGAACTTTTTGTGGTCGTAAAGACCATAAAAGACAGCAAGGCGTGTGTTTTGAGGTATGCTATAACTCAGAAGACAGTGATATTAGCACATCATCTGTTGTTTTTCCATGGAACTAGGTTAGAATACTTCAATAATATAAGAATATAGAAGCATGCAATGGAAATTGGTGGATTATTTCTAAACATTACTCAGTCTTGAAGGATGCTGTAGAAGCTTTTTAGCCATACAAAGGAGTTACTTAAAGCTGAAGACTCATCTATTACAATAAAATAAATCCCTCTCAATATGTTTTGGAGTGTTTTAAAATATTGAATTAAATAGAAGGCACGGTCTTGTCAAAGTAATTAACATTTTTTCTTTCAATGCCTTTCAATTTTTCAGCATGAAAGTTCACTTTTAAGAAATGTATTAAGAAGCTTGGTTTACAAAGCAAGATATATTTTTATCTCAGTTGTTGCCTTATTCTCCATTTCTAGCATGTTAGAAAAGGAAAATTAATATATCTTTCCAAAGCTTATTTGTTAAATAATTTAATACCTTTTTTCCCTGATTATTCAGAGGAAGTGAGAAGCTGGTTCCCAATAACAATAACAGTAACTATATACTCAGATCATTAGCAGAACAAAAATCCTCTGTGAGTTTATAGACTAAAATTAATGTTTCCTCATATAACCATGGGATACTGAATAATTTCTTAAAACTTACATGATTTAAGTGCACTATTTTTTTTCAAGGAGTATTTTCTGATAAGAATTCTGATTTTGCTCTGTTGGATGTAAATAACTCATTAATTTGTGCCTACCATACACTTACAGGTTATTAAGGGTGAGAGGTGCAATAAGCAATATACTAGAAGTTCAAACTTATTCCTCAGTTTGGTTCTTGAGTTGCACAGCATTGCAGTACACTTTTAAGTTTGGGAAATTAAAAAACCTTCAAGAGATTTTGTCTGATGACTTGTTATTGGAAGATTATTTTCAACTTCTTAAAAATATGTAGATACCTATTTTGAAGAAAGCTTTCTAAATGTGTTAGTTACATGACTTGCTTTAGGGGCCTTAGTTCATGACACTGACTTTATAATAATTAGGTGTTTCAAAGTAAATAAAGTAAAATACATTTTTACCAACATGTGATCATGAGACCTATATTTTAAAAATACACAAAGGTTTTGGTAGAAGAGAAAAAAAATGAATTATTTCAGAAGCAGGCATGCTTGGTCACTAGGATGCATTTCTTTTCTGCTGGTGTCAGCTGGTGGTTTCAGTTGCAGTGGATGCAAGGTCAGGCCTCCTGGAGTCTGTAGTGGATCTGTGCTTCTTAAGTGTCTGTATACTGTTTTCTGTAACTTCCGTTCATGGTCAAATGTATCAAAATTTATGTTTACAAAGAATGTCATATTGTGCCTAACAGTATCTACCAGTAACAGAATAAAAGAAACATGGAATTTATGACCATTTGCTTTAAACTTAGTCTCTGCAATGATTTGTTAATAGAAATGCATATTATTGTAATGAGAGAAGACACACAGCACTAAATGTTGTAAGGGTTTTCTATAATTAACTTTTTTCTATTAAGACATTATTTAGGTAGTTACTTGTAACATGGAAAGTTGACCCAAAGTTGTCTGCTGTGTCAGATGCTCCTGCATAACATTTTTGGGACTGGATATATAAGATTTCCTTCATTGGGTCCACATAAGTTGTCTGTCATGTCTTCCAAATTCAACAGGTACCTCTTACTTCCCTTGGAAGAAACTATTACCATTAGAGGTCACATTTACTATTGTGTCTGTGTCAGAAGTCGAATATTGTACTTGAGCACATTGCTTTTTAAGGATAGTGGGAAGTTTCCTAATAGAATAGCAATGTTTATTTATGTAGATATAGACTTTTCTGGAAAATATGATATAGATATATAAATAATATTTATATATCTATGCAGATAGGGGTAGCTTTCAGTAAATAGAAGGCCAACATTTATGTAAAATTTCAAATTTTTATTAAAAAATCGCAACTTACACTTAACACTTTTACATCTCAGGAAAAGTATCATTCCAAACAAAGTACTGCATAAAAAAGGAAACAACATTATCATTATTACATCTAAGGTACTTCCTTTTTTCAAAATTGAAGATTCTGAATATTATAAAATTCCTTTGTAATATGTATTTTCGTATGAAGGAGACATCTTGACACATCATTAGTGAAACCAGGCAGTAATTTCCTAGAACTCATGTGAAATATTGAAATTGCAGTGTCTAAAATGCTTGTTAAATAATTTCTGTAATAAAAATTTAAACTAGAATGTACAATATAAAAAAGATTTATGACTACAGAATTTGAAAAATGTAAATAATAAATTAGTTAACTGTGTAAATATACAGTACATGGAGTAGGATAGAAATGTAAGCTGAAATCTTATGTAACTCTGTAATATGTTATGAGAAATTAGTTACATTATTTTTTGGTGCAGTTTCTTATGGAAAGGCCTGTTAATTTGTTTTTGACTTCAGAACTACAGAATAGAAGTATCTGAAGTTCCATTGTATGCTTCTGACAAATATTACCGCTGAGGCACTGGTTAAAACTGTAAAACTGATAAAAGATGAGGAAATAAACGCATATTTATGAAATGCTATATAGAGTGGAAAGCTTTTGTTTATTGTTTTCATCAAGCACTTGGCATACTACATCAAAACACGGGTTTGGTGTATTTCTGTTTTACAGTGTTAAAAGCCTTCATTATAAGAGCAAATGCGTTACCAGAACCTCAGTTCTCAGTTACAGTTCTGCAGCTCTGCTCCCATGTATCTTGTAGGTTTTGCAAGTCAGTTATACAAGGAACTCCTAAGGGTGTTCTGCATATACCATGTCCATACAGGGTGCTGAGCATTTTCTGCAAAAAGCAGATGAAGATAAATTCGATACAATAGCAGAATTAAACTGAAGAGAAGGTGGAACAAATCAGGGCAAAGTAAACAGAGGAGGTACAGAATTGCTTCTAGCTCTGAGGTGCAGAAGAAGAGGAAACTTTAGCTCAGAGCTGGGAAACAGGAACTGGTAGTGATAGGGCCAATAAGGTCTAGAAACTTAGATGATTTAAGCAGATTAACAGTCAGGGAGAGATGTCCTGTACCAGAAGCTCAAACCCCTTATGTCAAGAAAGCTAGTGGGAGACTTCCAATAATCCAGTGTGTCTGGTGAAAAAATATACAAGGAAGGCAAAAATAATAACTTATCTCTTTAAAAGTCCACACAGCATTCAGGGGAAAAGAGAGACAGAGATGCAACCGGCAATCTTTGTGTTATGTGCCTGAGTGACGATGAATTGTAATCATGCTGTTTTCTCACCTTGAATGAAATTAATGTTTCTTCATCTGCAATAATCTTTTGAAGATCCTGAATAAAATCAGCAATGGGAGATCTTTCAAATTGTTTTTTTTCAAAAGCAGAAAAGATCAAGAAGGTGGAGTAAAGGCCCAAGGTCTGACAAGGTATGTGCTGGCAGACAAAGCTGAAAGCTATTTGTTCATTTTCTTGTACAAAAGCAGTCCTGGATAACTGATATCTTGGGCAGATGGAGAACCTTCCATGGATATAAATGTTAAGTACAACAGAAAGGACTTTCCAGGAATCTGATCTGCACTTCAGGTCACTTCCTCCTTGAAAACAGAGTGGGAAGGAAGATGAGTGTTCTGTAGCACATTAAATTCTTTGGAGATGGGAAGAGGAGGTGAGGTGGAAAAACTCCCAGTCCAGTGATCACTCAGGCAAGCTGCTGTGCTGTGGGAAAGAACTGCAGCTCAAATGCTTCTTATCACTGTATGATGGAGAGTGAAGTTCCTGAGCAATTTAATTCCAGATCATTTGCATTTTTATAAGTTAAAGCAAAAATCTTGCATCCCATCTAACTCCTTAAGCTTATTGTAGCTGAGGCAGCACTGTAGAAAATAATTAAACTGCAATGGCACCATATCAGAGAGCCTTTTAACACTTCAAAGTCTTCTGTATGTAGCCCACATTAGAGTGAATACATATTCCAGAAACAAGAGGCTGGGAGAGAGGTGATGCTACAGAAAGCCTCTCAGAGACAGGTGCTCTGAAACTTGGGCTTTTTTTGGCCACAAGAATTTCCTACAAGCTTCCAAAGGAGAATTAGTGTGCACAGTGAGTAAAGCATAGTTATTTGAACTTGCCTTCTATGCTGGTGCTTGTGATCAAGCTTCCACATCAGAGAAAATTAAAGTCTGAAATTGAAACCAGTATGTACAGAGATGCTTGGAAACCATGCTCAAGGCAGAAGCCTAAAAGTCTGAACTACAGTACAGGTATTCATTTTGTTCCTGATATAGAATCATCTAGAAATGTAAGTCAGAAATGGCCAAAATTTCTAGCAGAAGTCTACTGCAATGTCTGTTGGTCTGCCCTTGTTATCAGATTAATCAAGATTTAGTGTACATATTTCTCTGATTTTCATGTTAATGTATCCTTCTCAACTGAGATTTCACTTCTGCGAGATATGGATTTGGGGATCCAAACCACTTTATTCCAGAAATTTCTTATCCAGTCATCACTTACTTGTGCCTACTCAGAGATCCTCCTCAAGGAAAGAAGAATATTCTGAATTTTAGAGTGATAGAATTAAAAAAAAAAAAAAAAATCCAAACCAAACAGGGAGAATAAAGGAGTTTTATTCCCATTAATTTCTGATTTCCATAAAGGAGAAAATGCACCTTTTGGGGTATTTGGACAACTTCATCCTCAAACTCAGGATGCAGTCTTTCACACAGAGCTTTTTGAAATTCAGCTTATGTATTTTCATATATTTCCACCTTCCTCCAGAAAGATCTGAATTTCCAGAGAACAGTTCCTGCTACCAGCCCGTTCGATCAATTCTGTTCACTCTTTCAGCAGCAGCAGAAATACAAAATATGTAGCTGTCATGACAGCTCACAGAAGGTGACGAGATACCCAGGCTTATCAATAGTTAGATGGCTATCTTGCTCACAAGATGTCATTCAAACAGCTAAGGCAACTCAACAGAGTTGGTAATTTTTTTGTGGCTTTTGGTCTAAAAATAAGTCTGTAACTCCAGCTCAAAGCTGTGCTTGTAGAAGCACTTTTAGATTGTAGTTAACAATAAGCTGTATATCTGGAGAAAGAAATTTAGTCCTATACCTACCTGATGAAGTAAAACTTTTTTGTAAGACATCAAGTGTTTCCTGCAACCCTATAGAATAAATTACCTCATGAAAACAAATAGTTCAGCTTTTGTATGCAGAAATGAATAAACTTGGCATTTCACTAAAGAGAAGTTTTCATTGCTAGGTTTTTTTTCAGATATTTTACCATTATTGCATCAGTGGAAAATTTGATATAAGTTTGGAAAAGGAGTACTTTTCTCTCCATCACTGTCATCAAAAACAGGGCAGCAGACTTCACATTCAGGTGAAGCAGCCACTACGTTCTCAGTACAGTGGCTACTCATGAAACTTTATGTAAGGGTTTTGATGGTAAGGGCCAGCCTTACCTTGCTGTATGTGCACAGTCATGCTCTGGGTTGTAGTAGTTATTACAAATAATTCAAATTATGCTTGCTAATATTGTTTCTGTAAGCCACAAAAGAATAATAAGACAAAATCCCATCTTTCTTCGTCCAAGGACACCTGTTTGGTTTAGGAAACTTGTATTCATTATGGAAATGCTCTAAAAATAATATATTTTATATATAATATTCATATATAATAATATTCAATTATCATATCAATTTAAGTTAAAAGCACTTGTAGCCAGCAAAGGATACCCAAATCCAACAGGTATTCCCCATAAAAAACAGCACAACATATTGGTCCTGACTGGGACAACATAAGACTTAATGTTGGTTAAATAGTCACTGTTATATTTGTTCAAGTAATTATCTCCCCTGTCTTACAGGATATCAGAAATGGAGACGTCTACATCTGAGCTTTGCTCACACTCCTTTCATAGTCAGTGGAGAGAAACAGGTCCTTCCAGGTGCCATCGCCTCTGCTTCTGAGTAGACCCCTGAACTGTGGCAAGTGCCACAACCAAGTTCTGGTGCCCCCAATATAAAAAGGACATGGAACTTTTGGAGCCAGTCCAGAGGAGGGCCACAAAGTTTTAAAGGGGACTGGAATACGTCTGCTATGAAGACATTCAGAGCGTTTGGACTGTTCATCCTGGAGGAGGTTGCAACCTTCCAGTTTCTGAAGAGAGGAAGCTGTAGAGAGACTCTTCATCAGGAACAAGGAGTAATGGGTTCAAACTGAACGAGAGGAGATTAGGTTAGATATATTAAGAAATTCTTTACTGTGAGGTTAGTCAGGCACTGGAACAGTTTACCCAGAGAAGCAATGGAGGCCCCCTCCCTGGAAGCATTGAGAAACCTGGACTAATGGAAAGTGTCACTGCTCGTGACAGAGGTCTTGGAACTAGTCAGTCCTGTCAGGCACATGGTGTGACTCTTGGGGATGGTCCTGTGCAGGGCTAAGGGTTGGACTCAATGATCTCTGTGGGTCCCCTCCAACTCGGCATATTCTGGGATCTGTGATCTTTGAGGTCCCTTTCATCCCAAACTCTTCCATGATTCTAAGTGAGTGCCACCAAAAGAGCTTCTCTGTCTCTCCACTGGCACTAAAGGGGCCCAGAGGACAAGGCTGTAACTCGACGTCAACATCGTCAGTTTCATATTTTGAAGTGGCTGATAGCAATTGCAACTTGAAACAGCAGTTCTGTACGCAAATTAGAATCACAAACTCTCTCTGATGCATTTTTAAAATGCACACTTGAATTTCAAATCTTATAGTCATTCACATGGCCCAAATAAGCTATAATCTGCAGGATACATTGACTTGTTTGTTGCAGCTACTGTGCTGTGACATCAGCCTAAGGTTCAGCTCCAGCTAGATAGTGGTTCAGCCCATTAGCTTGCTGTTTATATTTGCTCTCTTTCCTGCTGTGAATAAACTATAGCCCTGTAGCACAGCCAGAGATAAAACTTAGTATCCTTGCATGTAAATTGAAATGAGTGGGAAAGGAAATGTTGACAAATTGCTTCATTTTAAAGTGGAATCTTTGCACTGGAATCTTCTTCCTACCACTTGTTATGTCAATAAACATTATAGGCTGTTAAGTAAAATGTATAGGACACAAATTCCCATTCTGTGTAACCAAAAGTAATAGTAATGGTTGGGTTTACTCTTCCTATTTAAGTAGCATCCAAACTATATAATCTGTTTTCCCGACAGTGAGGAATATACAGATCCTGCCTCACAGAATGGACTGTGCAGAGCACTGCAGGTTGTGTAGGCTGGGATGGTGATATCTGACATCCAGGAGTGGCAACCTGAGAAATGTCCAGAGGTGGCCCTGCTTCTCTGACCAGATTCTCAATCCACAAATTATTGTGAAGCTACATTCACTTCATATACCTGCGTGTTTCTCTGGAACACAGAAACAATATGTCAGCAAAAAAATGGCCTGATTGTGTCCTGACTGAATGTGTTCTTTAATAAAACAAAAACAAACGAACCTCCCAAATGAATAACCCGTCAGTAACGTATCATCAATCCATGGAATAAACAAAATAACTTTACTGTTGTGAAACTAAACTGTTCAAGTACACCAATATCAAGCAACACTACTAGCAATGGAAAAATCGGAGGCTATTCCTGAAGTTTAGTGTGAATCCCGTGGCTACCTGAAAAGTACTTGCATATAGGAGGCGCCATATATTGTTTGTGTGTCAGAGGTTAGAATAGTTCTCAAAGCCTTTTTAAACCTTGCATTCATTTTTATGAATGGGGTTATATTGTTTTACCATGTCAGGAGAGAAGGCAAACTTTGGTACACAGGGGTTAAGAAATGGCAAGTTTCCATGTTGTCCTCTCTTTAGCTAGACCCATCTCTGTATCACAGCCCAGTTAGCCAACTTTAATCATTTTTCCTTAACTAAATAACATCAATGTTTTGTCTTGCTACTTGTATACAAGTAGATAGTATTTTATACCATGTTCTTGTGAAGTATTGATGTAGAAAGTTTCTGTCAGACAGCAGTACTACTCTCTTAATTTCAAATTATCAAGTAGATCTAGGGGAAAATACATCAAGTTTTATTGAGCAGCAACATCATGAGGATGCATCTTTTCATTCTGAATTATTGCTTTCATTCCTTATACTGCTCTGGGCTCTAACAGGCAGGACAAACCCAACTTTCATCTAATTTAGGAGATACCAGAAATGGGTGGAGGTCAGAGGGAATAGGCACCATAACTGGTAACATACTGTGGAACTCATCCAAGGTACCTGCAGATTATATATCTATGGATTAATATAGCTACAACAAATAAAAGTTTGGTTTCAAAGAGCATAGTTTTGGGATCCTGTATCCCAGCGTGTAGACGTGGACAATGTCTTGGAGATAGTAAATACTACCAGCGGTGTTTTAAATTCAGTTCAAATGACCAACTCTGGAAAAACATTTATGTGTACTCTTGGATTTTTTGTCAAATCCAATTTTGGTCCCTTCCTACTCTGTCATATTGTGTGATAACTTTATATTGTGTACAGTAAATATATTTGAGAAGTTAGCAATAGTACCAATGTCAATCTCCACTTTTATATAGTCATCTTTATAAGCTTTTTTTTCCCCTGGCTTTTCAGGCATACTTACAGGAGCTACAGAATGAGAAAGTGATGCAGAATCAGCTTCTGGTTTATTGAAAAGGAAGTGGTTTTAACTTCAGAAGTAATTGGTAGGTTTCTTCCTTGGTTGGCCTGAGTGAAAGAAAGTGTAATTTCAGGTCTGAAACCAGGTTCCAGTAACAAGATTCTTTTTTATTAAAGGAAAGAAACAAATTGGGGTAAAAAACCCAACAACAAACCTGATAGATCTGAGGCAGCCCACAGCATAAAAGCTGCCAGTGCCTGAATGTAGACTAAGTGTTGCTTATTTTTAAAGTGCAAATTAATTTTCTCTCTAGAGAAACGAAGTAGCTCAAAGCTATAAAAATCTCACATGTGAAAAGGACTATTAAAGAAACTGCCAGTTAAGACAACTGGATGGAACAAATGCAGCAGAGGAAAAAGATTTAAATTTATGGTGACTAGGCAAAATAGATCAATGGAAACAAAATACATCTGGAATTTCCCTAACTACAATTGGAGATGAAGAGAAATAGCCTGAAAACTACCCAAAGATAGAAATACCAATCCTTTTTGTAGAAGAAAGAAAAGGAAAAGAAGAATAGACAAAAAATAATCTGACTGGATAATCCACTGAAAGAAAAGCAGTCCAATACTGAATAAAGACACCAACCAATTGATTGCCTTGGATAGCAGTAGCAAGGAGGAGAGCAAAATATATTTTTGAAGCAGCTCTGTTGTCACCCAAAAAGGTATTATTCATAGTACCCAACTTTAAACAGCTAGCTTACTGCCTACATTACTCAGAGGATCTCTTTAAGTTGCTTCCAGGGACCATGGATAGACAAAGATACAGAGACAGCCTCCAGCCTGTGTCCTGCTCCCAGTTACCGGGGAGGAGACATGCCAAAAACTGAGATGGACTAGTCAGCTACATGAAAATGGGCAATAGGAATACTTCCCCTTCCTGTTCCATGCCATTGCTGAGAAAGAATATAAGGAAATAGCTGACGTAACTCTTCTGCCATTTGAAATAGAATTATCTTCAGGACCTTTTCCTTGTTAACAAAGAAACTCTCTTGGACAGTTAGAGACTCCTGTATTACAGCTCTGTAATATGGACACCTTACAATTTACTAATAAGCTCTCATTTTTTAGGAAGAAACACAGATGCTTAAAAATCACAGTAATTTCCATTGTTGGACACAGATATGATGGTCACTATTTTGATTCAATGTTTTGTGGTGAATTGATGCAGTGATGATAGTGTCAAAATCAAAGTAAGTAAAAAATAAAAGGTTTCTCAGTGGCTCTAGCTAAACTCTGGTGGTTCCCTGAAATTAAAATGTGCATCTGGTGCCACACTCCTTAGAAGAATTTCATGCAAAGTGACTGTTACCTTGAAACATTTCTTTCTTTACCCTGCTCTATTTGACAGGAATTGTACTGATTTTATGAAAGGTGGATGTACTAAATCTTATCAGACCATTCTTGGGAGTAGCAAAACCTCTTGGGGAATGTACTCATTTGTTTCTTCTGACTTGGGTTCTTTCCATAAGCAGAAAAACCAGGTGAGGGGGGACCCAGCACCACTATTTTTACAGCTGTTTTGCAAGTCTAAGCTTCTCCATTTCTTTCAAATGAAAATTTTTATTAATAAATTCTGGAAGATTGAAAGAGAGTTTTGGAGAGACAAAATTTTGTGGGTTTTTTCCTTTTTTTTTTTTTTTTTCTCCAAGTCTCTAGAGAGGTGCCTTGATGTCCAAATGCTGTGTCTCTGCAAACACTTCGGAGCTGGTACACGGGAGGGCGCATCTATCCTACAATTGCAGAGCCTAAGCCGCACTCAGCATTCGACTCCTCAGCAGTAACCCTTTACTTCTGAGCATACAAAAGCTGACTGCAGCAATCAAGTCTGTAGCTAGAACATAAGAATTGTAAAAATAGCCGCAGTCCGAAACCTTATGCCAGAGAGGGATAGTTACATTATAAGCCAGGCTTCAGAAATTACTCGCTTCCCCTCAGTCTGGTCAGTCAAAAGAAATTTGCTTAACTAGCCATGATGCTGCCTTCAGAACCAGGAAAATCCAGTGCTTGGTTTCTGTGGCTGTTTGGGGGCTGGTCAGGTCTGACAGGACACATCAGCAGAGGAGAAAATCTGGCAAAATGTGGCCTTTAGTGTACATCATGCTCTGCTTTGCCATATGGGCTGAAACTATAGGAAAATAGTGTACTGAAAACATCAAACATATGGTAAAATACCAGCAGCAGCAAGACCGGAATCACATATTTCTGCATATTAGTATTGTGTCTCATTAAAGTTGTATATTATGGGCTGTCCCACTCAGAATTAGGGGCCTCTGTGTGAGGTATTTGACAATCACTTTGCCTTGAGCAAACAAAGCTGGGAAAACAACAAAGACTGGGATTTAAAAATCCCAGCCTAAAGCAACAAACAGCACAAAGCAGTCTCATAGCTTGTTGTAAATGCCTCTGATCATGGGATTTATCGCTCTCCCACCTGTACTCTTCTAAACTAGCTACTTAGCCACTGCAAGCTCATTCAGAGAATGACTATCTGAATGCTTCAGCTGTTCACCTTGAGTAATACCATGGGGCCAGATTTCGTCTCTGCAACTTGGTTCAATATTGAAACGGAAGGAGACAAAATACGCACGTGCATCATGTAGGGATGAATCCCAATTAAATCGTGTATGGCTTCTGGTTACAAGGACAGATATTGGCCAATGCTATCATGAAGGAAAAAAGCGAAGTCACACTCCAGCCTGATTTTCTGCACAGGGCAACACTGTCTCCCTGCTGCAGCGGGGAGACCATGCCGAAGTCCTTACAGAGACACCACTGACCTCTGAAAGTTCTACTGTGGTGCTTATGTCACCTTTTCGAGTTTGAACTCGCTTGTCTTTAGCCATGACAAACATGCCCCCTAGCAAAAATTCCCAAGCAGTTCTCTCCCTGCCTCTGAAATTCGGGGAGCTGCATCTGGAGCTCTATTACTGCATACCAGCACAACGTAGTTTAGTACCTGGGCACTGGATCTGGCAACTAAGGCAGTGCTTCTCCTAATAAACCAAAGCAATCAATTGAAATGGCAGCAAAAACATGCAAAACCTCCTGAAACAAACTGACAGATGAAGAAATGCAACCAGATACCAGTAAGGCCCCAGTAAGGCCCCAGATATGTTAAAATCTGCAAACTGATTGTTTCCTTAATGGGATAATGCTTCTGAAGACTGCTGTTTGGAAATGCAATGGCCTGGAAAATGGGGTCAATAAAACAACAAAAGGACAACCAGCATAGCTGAAGGAGGGGAGCATGTGATGGAAATAATTTAATCACCAAACTAATTCCTTATCTGTTAAGTAGGGAATGCTGGGTTGGGAATGCAGTGGAGCATGTTACCTCTTAACAGCTAACAATGTAGTTAGCTGCTCTTTGGTGTAGCAACACATATCCTTTGGGATGGAGCAACTCCTCTTGTGCTGTTTTCCTTCTAAAATTATTAAAATGGCTAGAGCCATTTTAACAACAGCTCTTTGGTCGTTGTTGTTGAGGCCAGAGTTATTCTGTATGTACGACACGCTACCTTCATATTTTCCTTCTTACCATATTTTACTTTCTTACCAAGTTGCCCTGTATGCTGTGTACTCGATACCAGGTCTACCACAATGACTCAGGTCTGAAAGCTGGCAGCAGGCCCTTTGTGAAGTCCTGCACATTACCACTGAAATCAATTGCCCAACACTATGACATGCTATTAAGATGAAGTTCAAGACACTCAGATGAAATGCCATCCCTTGCAGAAATTCCTCCAGTCATGACTTGTCACCAAGTCCTCTCCCTCTACTGCAGTTTATCCTGGCCTAAAACCTGTTTAAGTGGTAACATCTTTACCATCTTACCATTATTATATGATGTAATTCAGACCAGTTCTTCTGGAAAATAAGGAAACATTGCTATATAATACGGTGTAATATAGTCTGCCCTAACAGAAGTCTAAAGGAAAAAGGATAACATCCAATGCAAAAAGAAAAAAAAAGGCAATAGAACAATAAATAGCAGAAATCTATGTTGCTCATTGACTGGTACAGTCTGTTGGCAGACAAGCTAGTATTACCTGGGGTTTTTGAGCCATGGCCCTTCCTAGTATTAGTTCTTCTTTGCTTTTACATGATTTCCATAGATATGTTTTCAAAAGATTCACTTTGAATTTGTATATAGCACGTAATCTTTCAGAAATATACAGTTAAAATGGAGCTAGGAAGTACAGCTGTGACTGTTCCTCCCAGATAAGGGATAGGAGTATTCATCTCCTTGTTTGTGGCAGAGGATGGCTGGAGACCAGCCAGTGTTAAGCTATATCAACATTGTCAGGTAGACTCTCAGGGTACCAAGCAGTATCACAAGTCTGGACAAAGTGGGTCAGCAAAATGACCTGCATGGATTCATCCAAGGAGTTTAAGAGAGGAGAAAACATAACCATCAAATATGTAGCTAATCAGGCTCCCGAGATATAAGGGGTCCAAAGAGTCAAGAGTAAATAGTCCATAAATAATAAGATGCCATGCTTCAGGGTTGAGAATGTTGCTGATTTAATATGATGTGATTTAACTGCCTGTGTTTTCTGTTAACAGACCCTCTCCAGCACAGTCTGATCATCATTTAGGTTTTCATGTTCTCTGCCAAGTGATGCAAATACTATGTGTATGGAGAAATACACCGGAATGTGTAATACAAGCAGAAAGAAGATCTATACCGAAAGGTAAGCTGAATAACAAAAATGCAAGATATAATAAAACTTTAATGGAGTTTTTTTCCTTTCCCTTATTAATATATTTTTTCAGCTTTGATGTAGCAAATCACCTTCAAATGCAGGATGAGTCTTGAAAGCTGTGGCCCTCTCAGAGCTGATGCTGTTCACTAATGATTTGCCGCTGCTGTCTACTTGGGGAGTACTCTCATTAAACCTACAAGCCCTCTCTCCATCACGAAAGCAACCTGGGGAAGAGGAACCACGAGATGTCTTAGTATATAAGAAAAGATTTCTCTCTCTATTAGCCAGAAGGGGCAAAATTTTATCTATGGAGTTGCAAAGAAGCTTGTGATATTTTCTGAGAGGCATCTAAGTGTGCTTCCACAGCAGCTGAAGGTAATCTAGGACTGGGTGACTGTAACCTGCACTTTCCCTGTGGACCAGGACTGCACACCTCCATCCCCACTCTTGCATTAGCCCTGGCATCTTTCTGACTTCACGTGGATCCCATTCAGGGAACTTACCTGGCTGAAAGCTAGTAATTTAATTTCAGGGTAAGTTTTGAGTTTTTCCAGCTCTGTGAACCACTTCACTATGCAATCAAATAAGTGCCTGTGCTAAAGTCACACAGGAGAAGGGGATAAAAAGCTGGAAATGGGCAGGATAGTGGGACCAGAGCAACCTTTAGATTAGCTTAAAACACATGCTGAGATGCCTTTCCTGAGGGCTCTGAGTGGGAGAGGACACAGAGGTCTGCTCTTTCGCCAGCTGCTAGCTAACCTCTGCTTACGTTTTGAGACTGTGTTCAGGCCTTTTTTTTCCTCTGCTTCTTTGTCCACACAGCTAAAAGAAAAGAGTTATTTCTTCCAGGCAGCCTGTCTGCATCTGCTTGGTGTTTGACACTGGTCAGAAGACAAGAAAAGAAGTCCTGCTGTTCTGTTGGACCCATGGATAGGGAACAGCTGGTTCATGAGCAGTGAGGGTGTTGGAAATGCTATAACTTTCCTATTTCTTTTTTAACAGCTTCAAGTGACTTTTTAATTGATTATTTCAGATGATCATGGGTTTTTCCACTTTTGCCAGTGGATGGCTCGGTTTCTCTTTACAGACTTTGTTGGTGACTTGATCTTTAAATAACTGAGGCTTTGGGTTTTGCTGGACTAGACCTCATAAACTTCAAAAAAACAAAGCCTGAGGGGGTTTAAAATTGTATATCTGGGATCTTAAAATTTACATGTTGGGATTAACCAGAAGATGCAGAGGAGATTAACAAAGATATTACCCCAGAAAACTGGAGATTCTCTGAGGAAGAATGAGAGAAGGACAAAAGAATGTGGACCAAATTACCACTAAGGACAAGAGATCTATAACCAATAGGCGACAGAATACTAATTAATGAAGAGAATTGTGTAACTTGGAACCAATGAATATTAATTTCTTTGTTTGCTGAAAGTGTATGAATATGTAAAAAGTCTTGAAAAGGACATATGTAGCTGGTATGATTTGCTACTTGTCCCGGTCAGAAGCTCAGTCACTAACACTTAAAAGGTAGTGTTGGAGGGTTTCATTTCTTCCAAACGATTTTCAGTGACAAGGGACTGTCCTCTCCCTGCAACAGACAACAGAGTTGGTCAGTATTCCCAGCATTTATTGTCCAAACTCTAATTTACAGAGAGAAAGCTGTTAATCTTCTCTTGATGAAAATCATCAGTTTTGCACAGGAGTATGGCAGAGAATATGTACAAGGTACTTTAAGGATGCTCATCTCCCTTCAGCCCTGCTCTTCCTGATTGTTAGACTGACCTCTCTCTGCCTGCAGGATGCACCCTCTCTGCCCCCCCATTTCTTTATTGTGCTTCCCTCTATTTCCTCTTCATTGGCACTTTGCTTTTCCAACTAGGGCAATCTTTGCATACTTTCTCTTTTTACTTATATGTAAACGTTTTTTGTCTTTAGACTTTAGAAATGTGTTATAAACAAATCCTTTTTTTTTAAGTCCTGAATTGTGTGCTCATTTAATCAGAATCTCTTACATGAAACGTTCCCCAGAAATCAGTCTCTTCTCTTTGGTTTGCATATCTTGTATTAAAAATCCTGTTTAGAAATTCACACCATAATTCTTATTTCTTGCTTCTGAAGCCAGTGGATAAATCCTGCCACAGAGATGGACTCTATTATATGAAAACACATTCATTATATATAATTACAAAGCACACGAGTTGTTATTCAATGCTGTTAGCTTGGCTTCACTGGAATTCTGGAACACATCTGTACACAATTTATAGTTGCTTATAACATATGCTAGCACACAGTGTGTGAACAGCTAGAATTTAAACTCAGATGCTGCATGAGGCTCTTTACGAATCACAGCTGCTGCCAGTATTGCTTGGTCTTGGAAAACAGGAACAGTGGAATTCTAATCAAGGCAAAATGCAGATGAGTAAGATGAGGCATGAATGCCAAGGCTCAAGGAAGGGGGCAGAGGTTTAGCTGCCTCTAAAGTAACTTCCTTTTTCTTCAGGTAGAAAAGAACACTCTTTTTCTGAACATTCAATTTTATTTTTCTTTTTAAGATTAATGATTGCCTGAAAAAACAGGAAATAAACTTTCAGAGTGCAAGAGAAGGCAGTAATTGTACTGCAAGTTAAAATTGCAGTGCCTGTATTGGACTGACATGGAGCCTCTCAGAAAGCATTCAGGGGTCTTGTATTAACATTAAACAGCTGTTGAAATCTTGTCTTTAATAATGCACAGTGTTATTACTCTGAAGAGTACTAGCACTGACATCTCCAAGCTCATATTAGAAGAAGAGCAGACTCCTTTAATTGTATTATTCACTATTTCATATGTCAGCACTGCCACTTTAGCTTTCAGGCTCTGGAGAGGGACTACATTTACTGCTGTGTCTTACAGTCTGCAGTAAAAAGAGAGAATGCTGTTTAAAAAATAACCCTTCAGCTCTTCTAAATTTCATGAATTAAAGTACATTATTTCATGAAATATAATTTTTCGTTGGGAAACAATTCAGGTTTTACTGCACCTTGTGAAAACCAAACACTATAATGTCCCAGCCTGGATGACTGAAAGTTTTTCTTCTCTTAACTGCTTGAAACAGCATGGCTACAGATTTGCTTCCATGCCTTGAGTTAGATGCACCCATGCGTGGTGTGAAAGGTGCTTCCTAGAAAACCCAGCCTGTGAGTGTCTGCTTTCAGAGTCCAGAAAATTTAACTGCCATCCTGCTATCATGTTTTTGATGTTTTGGAAACCTATATTCAGAACTGTGACAAAAGCCTCAAGTGGAAAAGTCAAAAATGTGCCAGTGAAATATTGCAATATTTCATTCCAGTGATCTGAAAGCACACGGCTTTCAAAGTATTCCCAGTTACCTTAAAAGCTTCAGTTGATTGTGTTCAAAGTGAGCCTTTAAAGTCAAGCTTGCAGGAGAGAGGTTGGTGTGAGGATCCTAAATTCATTACCACCCTATCTCAACTGACTGTTGGTGATGAAACACATGTATCAGTCTGGTTGTAACATCCTAATAAATACAATTTTAGGTGGATGTATATGAAGAACTTTAAGTTTACATGTGAAAAAGTTTATTCCTGCCTTTGCATAATATCTGTGGACAAGTCCTTATGATAAGTTAATACTCTTCTAAGATTTAGCTGGGCACAGTTTCTTCCAGTCAGCAATGGCCAGTTGAGAGTGGCACTAGGCTTTACCTGTGCAAAGTGGTTCTAACAGAAAGTAACTTTGTGTGAGGGAGGTAAAGATACTTCTGCTTGAGGTAATAAAGAAAAAAATCAGTGAGAGTTCCTAATCTGAGTTAACACCCAGAGGTGGAGCTGGGTTGTAAAAGAAACCAGGATGCCCTCTATTCCCATCCTCTTTCAAGAGTACAAAAGAAGGACATGAAGCTGGATGAAAGTGTCCTCAACAGAAGGGTTGGGGGTGGCTGGCAACTTCTCAGCTGGACCATGCCAATGGAGCAGTCGTGTGTGAGGCATGCTTCATTTCCCTTCATTTCTGTCCAACTGTTTCCACAGGCAGTGGAGTTACTCTCTTTGAATTTGGTATACAGATTTGCTTTTGGCTTTTCCTACCCTTTCCTAAGAGCAGTTTCAGAGTAACTGGCAAAATCGCTAGGCTCCATCATTTTTGGATGGCTATCCTAAGGACAGGAGAATGGGCTCCTACTTATCCAACCTAAACACCTGGAGAAAGAACGGTCCTCAGAGGCCAGCGCGAGTCTGACATGCAGCCGGAAAGTGGGAAGAATGACAGGGGATGTCAGTGCCACTGGGAACTGGCATTGCACTGAGCTGACACACTCAGGTGTATCAGGTGGCCCAGGTGGGCCCTGACACCTGGGCTGCTGTGGCAGGGCATCCCCATCATCTCTGCCTCCCCAGGTTGCATGCCTCAAATGGTGTGTAAGGACTGATGGCTGGGGTACAGCCCCAAGGAGTCTGACCTGTTGGGAGCTGAGGATAAGCCAGCTGAAAACCACAAATATTTCAATGGAATCCAGTCTGACTGACAAGAGTCTGTGGGGTCCTTCCTTCTACTCAGTGGAAACAATCATTGATATTGACTTTTTTCCACAAAGAATTTTGCTTTCGTTTCCAGACTGTTTTCTGACACAAATTTTTTATAACAGCAAATTATCAACAGGCTATATAGAGTGCCAAAGTTATACTCAGCCATTGATCTACTGTCCAATGATGTTATGGTCAAAGCAAATCAGTATGACTATCTTTTTCAATCTGATTTAAACAGCTGCTTCTAGCCTTGTCTCAAAGGCCCTTCCCAAAGGCAACTCCCGTCTAACTTCTCTGCCAGTCAGAAGCTGAAATTCAAATACTTCAAGTCATGAAAAATTATATTTTCTTTTTACTTTTCATCTTTTCCAAAGCTCTAACAATCAGAAATACAAGTTAAATTTTTTTGTGGCCCTGTTTGTCATGCACCAGGAAGAACTTAGCCCATGGATCTCAGAGCCATGAAATGAATTCAGTTTTATAGCTGGTGTGTCTGAGAAACAGCTCTTTGGGACATTTTGTTGGTAGTTATAGAAATCACTGAAATAGGGAACTCTTTTGTTAGTGCACTGACCATTGCAAACCATAGTTATGTATTTTTATTCCCTCCACTTTAGGAAGTGGATCCACTGGTTAGTGATGGCTGTCGTCAGTGAGTGCCCCAGAATTCATATGTTAAAAAAAGTGCCACTCATGGAAGGACAAAAGTAGCAACATCCAGCTTCACGAAATCTCTCCCTGGTTTTTCCAGCTGTGCTGAAAACCCTTTTCCATTTTAAGCCAGCACTTGAACTGGCGTTCATCACCCGCAGAGAAGGGCTGATTTGGAGGTAACACATCTTCTTTCTAAAAGATTTGCTGGCTTAATTTTCAGAAGTACCATGATTTTCTGGTTTCTTCTGATGATAAGTTGGGCTGCATTTTTTTCTGATACTGAGAGAACCAAAATGAACCTGAATAAAAGCACCTGTGTTGAATGACAAAATTACATCCAAATCCCATCAAAATCAATGGCAGCCTTTCCGCAGACCTCCAAGAGAGCTGGACTAGATTTGTTAGTAATCATATTTTATCTTAGCTCCATGGTTCCTTAGAGTACATATGTTTATTCATAGCCAAACTGATTACAGGTCAAGCTGACTCCCCATAAAACTTGACCCTGCATCTGAAAGGAATTAGTTTCACCTTAGATAGTACTTAGGGTGAATTACAGGCTTTCTTCCTTTGGAGTGGACTTGCTTATCTTTAAAAAAAAAGTTTCTTTTTTTTTTTTTTTTTTTAATCTGATCGTAGGACTCACTTGTATCTCTTTCTTGAACCATTGCAATAAATCTTAGAAGGATTATCAGAGTTTTACAGGCTTTTAGAAGCTTTGGATTTGCCTTCATGCTGTTAGGCAGCACAGGCATGAGAGGATGAATTTGCATCACACCTAAACACCTGCCACTTCAAATCCTGCAGTGACAATGAGAATGTCCCAGTAGGATCACCCAATTATTTCAGCCTCCAGCACACATGATTTTTTCTGCAGCCACAAAAAAAAGAAAATCATATTTTATCATAGGCTTACTGCACTATACTATGATGCAGACAAACATGAGAAGGTTGGAGCCTATGACAATAAAAATGAATTTGCTCTGAAATTAAGTAGTACTGTGATAGGAAAGATAAAGATGAATCGTTGTCCTAGGAAGTGGATTATGTATTCTTCAATTTGAGTAGAAATGACTTTGACAGACGATTCATGGGGCTGGGGAGAAGAGAAGGGGTGTATTAGGGTTGGCACAAACACTTCTATTGGTGAAGACCGGGTAAAACAATAGTTTAGTAGAAAGATGTTATCAGTGAGTTGAAAATGCCACTCACTCGTGCTCCAAAGGAACTACTGATTCTGTTGTCCTGAAGAAGAATAGGCAGAAGAGGGCTGGGAGTCTGTAGTGACACCAGTGACGAAGAATGAAATGTCATCTACTCCTCTGCATTACTTTCCAGATCTCTAACTTGTGTCAAGGAAACACAGATACAACAATTCAGTGACAATTTGGGCTGTTACTTGTTTTGATGAATTCGTGCTCTTTTTATAAAAAGCTGTTGTAGATTTTAATTTGGAGGGATTTGTGGATTGAAAAATTATGTAAAAAAACCCACAGCAAGGCTCCAATTTCACACAAACTTTCACAAGATAAAAAAGGCCAAGTATGTCTTTTGATTGTAAAGCTATTTGATTTATAATTGTAGATGGATACATATTATAAAAAACAATCTTAAAAAAATACTTTATGCCAAGAATTAAGAATACACAAACTTAGTACTAGCCTTCAAGCAAAAAGAGCTTATTTTTCAGAAGTGGGTCTAATTATTGACAGGCAGTAGATAATTCCACATTCTTGAAATCAATATCCAAAGAGTTTGACCACCATTCAATATGACCTTGAATGACTACTGATATCCCATGGAAAATTACTTGGGAACCTTACCTGAAAAGAACCTGAGTTTAGGTACCCAGTGAATGGCTTCATGCAGCCTCAAAACCTTTAAATGTGATGGTATCCACCACCCCTTCTGTGGTTCCTGGCAATGCACTGTTTACTTTGTGCTGGATATAGCATTCACAAGACCAAGCTCTGAATCAAATGTGTCTAGAAGAACCCTAAATAAGATAAAAAATTAATAGATTATTGAATTTAAAACATCTCAAATGAAAGTGGCAGAATTCGGGGAACAGATAAAAGGGACTGGGATCAGGGAGAAAGGAGAGGAGGAAAGCAAGATGAAGGAGCGAAAAAGAAGGAAATCTCCCTTTAGGCAAGCTGTATTCAATCCCACAGCTCCAGATATTGATCAGAAGGGAGATTTGGAGCCCAAGTGCTTTAAGCTTTTACCTGGCTGCTTTACTCTTAGTGATAGGATGAGGGGGAATGGCCTTAAACTGAAAGATGGTAGGTTTAGATTAGATTTTAGGAAGAAAATAGTTATTGTGGAGGTGGTGAGGCACTGGAACAGGTTGCCCAGAGAAGTTGTGGATGCCCCATCCTTGGAGGTATTCAAGACAAGGTTGGATGGGGTTCTGAGTAACCTGATCTAGTACAAGGTGTTTCTGCCCATGGTGGGGGGGTGGGATTAAATGATCTTTAAGGTTCTATGATTCTTGAGATAAGAATTTCACTTTTTTTTTTTTCTTAATTCATCCTTCTTTTCTCTCTGCAGTCTCAAATTCCTGTGTGAAAATGCCACATCATAGAAAAATCTTTGGAGCAACAGTTTCCATAGGTCAGGAGACTTTAATAAAGATTCCTGTATGTGAATCAAAGGTTTCCCCGGTCCACTGCTTGCACCTTAATTTGTACTGTAGAGGCTTCTTCCAACAGCTTCTTATACCAGCTGAACAGGGCAGAAGAGAGATCTAGAAGCAGATGATCATCACATGCTTTTTCAGGTCATAGTTCCATGCAGATTTTCTTTTGTGATGCAAGCTTTTCACACCCCACCTGCAGTTACTCTCATTTACACAATTGCCTGTTGACCATCATCCAAACCACTTGCGCAACAAGATCAAGGTTAATTGCTTTTGGGTGATAGTTGTTGTCTCTCTTTGTTGTTTTTGTTTTTAAAAATGCAATAATTTGACTGTTCCACTTTAGAACATTTTCCCAAGAGATGCCTGCACAACTGGGTGCAGAAAATTGCAGTGAGGGAGGATGGACAGAATGGGGGCTTTTTATACTGCCTTTGTTGTAGAGAACTGGCATTCTGTCACTGGCTGAGACTGAATGAACAAGGTGACTGATTATAGCAATGCCATCCCTGTTCCCTCATTCCTTTTCTCACTTTGGGGTCAAAAAGTTGCAGTTGCAGGTCACATATTTCCATGCAGGCAAAGAATTTTCCATCGATATTGCTGCCATAGCATCTGCTCCATGTACTAGATGTTAAGAAGGAGTAGTTTACTGGCCTACATTGAGGTAGAAGTGACCTTTGAGGAATATCCTATATAGGTTGCTCTACAGGAGTTTAAATAATTGGCTGCAGCTGAAGAGGTTGCTCTGAGCATTGCTTTTTTTTATCTGTGGTACATCTCCTGTCAGTGTATTAGAACAATAACTGTGGGTGCTGGGTATAGGTAGTGAGTTGCTAGATAGGACTGGCTTAGCAGCTGGGCTAGTTCAAGCACAGCAGCCTTAGTGCACCACCATGTGGGCTGCACAGGGGGGGCAAGCTGGGCGTGGGGTGTTGTTTAGGATGCCATGCACAAAGAAGACTGCTATTTATCCTTTTCTCAAAAATACACAGTAATTGAAAATACTTCTGCAAAAATCTGTCACAAGCATGTTTGGCTGACTCACTGTCTTGGTCTCAATGGAATTATATTAGCACCTTGTTAAATACTCCATTGATTTTAGAATTGCTGTAATGGCCTATCAGTATTGCAGGATTCTGAATGTCTGTATTGATCTCAGTGGCTAGTGTTGCTCCGAGCCTAGATGTTACACAGCAGGGGTTCTTTCAAACTCATACTATAGGATATTTGAAAATACAGGTGCAGAAGTGTGCCCTTTTCCTTGCTAAGCATGACTCTTTAGGCATCATTTTGCAACAGCAGTCTCAGACTTTGAGTCATATAAGATGCCATCTTCCTATTTCTTTAATGAGATTTTTTTTTATTCTGATAGTCTTTAGAACATTTTGTTCATAGTTAGAGAGGTAGTCACTTGAAAAATTGATTTATGATATTAATTACAGTTTATTCTTTTTATTTAGAAGAAGAAGGTCAAGAAAATGGTAAAACAAGATTTTGTCTCTCCCCTTTCTTTGTCAGGACTTTCATTTTCGCTTCAATTAAATCCAGTTGAACACAGCAATCATTTTATGGCTGATTCTCTTGTTGTTTGGGTAAGTAGCTACCAGTCAGTTAAATGCAGGGAGGCCAAAAGTTAAACTGATTCCTTTATGTGTGCACTCTGTGAAGTCACACTAAACGATCGCAACTTTGCACCATGGGTGCTTTAGTGTGCTTCAATTGGCAACAAATACCTTTCAAAATGACCTTGACTATCCAGCAGCTACTTCCCATGACACTAATTCCCTGAATAACAAGTTGACTGCCTTCAAATGCATAGGGCTGGAAAAAAACTACTGCAATGAATAAACTTCCTATGTGTTTTTCAGTTTTTTTGGCTATTATGTGCCATTGCTGATCCCTAAGAAAGAAATTTCTTCATGTCTGTGAGGAGCATTCGGCTTATATCTTTAGACTTCTGAGGTGACTTAAAGTTTTCAGTCCTTGAGTAAATGATCCCTCTTTCAGTGATTCATCTGATCTTAACAGCAAGAATTAGTTTTTGGTTTCTAAGAGAGAGAATAAATATGATTATGAGGTATTCTTTTGGAGATAAGGATGTGTCTCTATTTAGCTACAAATGACAACTGAAGAAGGGTTTCTCAGGTCCCTGCAGAACCCTTTCTGTCCCGTTCATTCTCAGGCAAGCCCGTCTGAAGTGCCAGCAGGGCTTGCTGGCACAGGCAGCACACTTGGATTGCTGGTTATCACTGTATACCAGGTAGCAGATATGGACAACAAGGGAATGACTGAAAAAGACGTTCTTTGAATATTCCAGAACTTATTTATCGTCAAAGACAGCGGGAACACTATAAAGTTCAGACTGGGAAATAATTATATGGCACAGAGGCACAAATGTTAGTGTTTAGCAGCTTCTGAAAACAAAACAAAAGAAAGCAAACCCAAAACCCCCAGAACTTCTGTAAGAAAAACCACTGACACAGGAGAAAGATGATGAATAATATGTATGTGTGTGTTTCTGGTTACTCCTGGTCAAGAAAGGGGATTATTTGTTGACTGGGTGCAGGAAAAAAGTCTGCTTTGGAAGATGGGAGCTCAGCTTCTTCAGTCTAGGAGAAGGGAAGCTGAGAAGGGGCTTTCCCTCTATTAATTTATCAAATAAATGTGAACAGTCCTAAGGCACACACTGAACAAACAGCAGACACTGATAAAATTCAGGGGGCTGTCAAAAAACCCTTCAAATATGATTAAAGGCTGGAGAATAGGCCTAATAATAAGTTTAAAGGGATTGCTATGGTTAGCTTTATCAAAAAGGAAAGAGATGATTTGCTCACAGGGTGTACATACCTCCCATGAAAAACATGTTTGATTCCTAAGAATCATAAAATCATTAAAGTTGGAAAAGACCTCCAAGATCACTGAGTCCAATCTTTGGCTGAACACCACTTTGTCAACTAGTCGATGGCACTAAGTGCCATATCCAGTCATGTCTTGAACACTTCCAGGGATGGTGGCTCCACTGCAAGCCTGGGCAACCCATTCCAATGCTTAACCACCCTTTCCATGAAGAAATTCTTCTTGATGTCCAACCTGAGTCTCCCTTGGTGCAGCTTGAGGCTATGTCCTCTTGTCCTGTCACCAGTTGATTGGGAGAAGAGGCTGACCCCCACCTGGCTACAACCTACTTTCGGCAAGTTGTTGAGAGTGTTAAGGTCAGCCCCAAACCTCCTTTTCTCCAGTCTAAACAACTCAGCAGGTCCTCATAAGACTTGTGCTCCACACCCTTCACCAGCTCTGTTGCCATTCTCTAGTCTCGCTCCAGCACCTCAATGACTTTCTTGTAGGGAGGGGCCCAAAACTGAACACGGGATTCAAGGTGTGTCCTCACCAGTGCTGAGTTCAGGGCCAGAATCACTTCCCTGTTCCTGCTGGCCACACTGTTTTTGATCCAGGCCAGGATGCCATTGGCCTTCTTGCCCACCTGGGCACTCTGCTGGCTCATGTTCAGCTGCTGTTGAGCAGCACTTCCAGGTCCTTTTCGCCTAGGCTACTTTCCAGCCACTCTTCCCCAACCTGTAGCACCGCACAGGATTATTGTGAGAGAGCTCTCTCAAAGAGACTGGGAAGACAGTGAGCCAGCATTGCCTTTAGCAAAGCTCTTTTCCTTTTTCAGACAGGAAACAGAGCTCAGAACCTCAGTGTGGGGATTATCTCTTACAGCAAACTATCAGAGAGAGTGCTGAAAGGTTCAGCTCTTAATACTTACCCAGAAGACACAGTTTTAGCCCAAAGCAGTTATTGCTCCATGCAAATGAGTTTTAGGTGAAGTTTCACAGACTGAAAAGAGGTTAGACCTGTTGTGACTTTGAGGTCTAAGAACATATCCTACAACAAAACACAGAACATATAGCTCTGCAGGAGGAAAGACTCTGGTAAAAACCCAAAGACTTACAGGCAAAAACATGGGCTTTCTCCTCCTCTTCAAGTTTGAAGTTCAGTTAATCAATTCTGGCTGTTTGCTTCACCTATAGAGACTCTCCTGTTCTGAACTAACTCACTGCCAGTCTCTTGCTCCTCTGCTGCTTACAAAATTGTTCATGCCAAACCTCTTCCTGGCAGCCATTCTGTTCAGTCCACCTGGTGGCACCAATGACATTTTACAGCTTTAAGTCACCTTCTTTGGTTCCTTCACCACCTTGTGCTATTGGAGTTCATAATCCCTTTTCCACCTGCATAAACCAACCTTGTGATTAACCTGGCTGCGTCCACAATGGACAGACCTGTAAGCAAAAGGTGACTTTGATCTTGGTTATCAGACATGCAAAACCTTACAGCTCGCTGCACACTAAGTCCTTCCAGATAGCAGGGGATATTCCAGCATTAACATTTCATGTCTACTCCCACTTTCTAGCCCCAAGATCAATTACTAACAGCATTTCCTGATAACCTTTTAATTTCAGATATATAATAACCAAATATATACAAATACACACAAAATACTTTCAAATTAAAGAGAAAAAAAAGAGACCGGATCATTATTACAGAATCTTGACGCAGCTGACTTGTTATTTGAAAATTGGTCAATTTGCCCACACAACTCACTGCGTGACAAGGGGTATTTACCAGACTGGTTTTCATGTGGAAAACCCATAATTCGAAGACAGTTTTGCTCAGAATTCATGTAACAGCTATTCCCCTGTGCTATGTGGAAAAGAAAAACTGATGCCGACCTGTTATTCTGACTAAGCTGAGGATCTGAGACATCTTTGTGGGGTGATGTCAGGTTTGCAGGGAACTCCCCTCATAAGCCCTGTGAGCAGAGGATGCAATCAGGCTAGCAAGGCTTTAAGTGACAAAAGGCAGCTGACAGGGCTCTGGCACTGTTCCTGCCTGGGTTCCACTAGCTCGCACCTAAGAAGGCTCTAATAAGCTCATGGCAATATGAGAACCATTGACTGGTTCCTATACATCATATTTCTTCCCACTCTTCCTAGTTTTCCTGTGGCATGTAAACATTTACCTGTCAGCTTCAGAAGCTGAAGAAACTTCATGAAAGAGCTGCAGAAATGGGTGCTTTTTATTTCTTCATTATGAACCTATCTCCATGAGATCACCACAGGCTCTGATTCGCAATTTAATATATCTTCTCCTAATAATGAGATGAACTGAGGTAACTGCAAAGAAACTCAATTAGCATTGTAGCTAATAAAAATGATAGTTGTGATAGAAAAATGATTCATAACTGCAGAATGTGCTTCTGCATGTTTTTCATTACTTAGCCTGCACTAACTCTTGTAATCTAATATATCCCTGCACCTTCTGAACCGCTTGTTTTCCCACTGAGTAACATCTAAAATTTGTTTCTACTCCAGAGTGGTTTTTACTGACACTTCCCACTGCCAATATCATCTTCTTCCACAAAAGAAGTAGTGTAAAACATGACTCCGAGAACACAGTTAGTATTTTAGGCCTCACTATCTGCTTCTGTTCAGAAAAGAACAGACCACATAACTGTCCATTAAAACTTGTCTACAGACATGCTTTCTCCACTGCTCGCTGGCAACAGCAGTGGCGAGTCTTTTAGTCATTAGACTTTCACAAACCTCTGGACATCAACTGTTGCATATGCAGGTTTGCCAGTGTTTTTTTAGTGTTTTATTTTGCAAAATAAGTAATAACCTATTTTAGTGTTAACAAGAGATGCCGAAATACATTAATGAGGGCATTTTTCACAGGAGCGTTGATAGCTGTTCAGTGGCCATGGAGATTCCTGGAGAGGTTAGTGTGTAATTGCCACTTGTGGCTCTGAAAAGCTCTTTTACTCCTGATGTCTCTTACAAATAATACTTTACTCTGGTAGTAATTATCTTCCACCTCTGATGGCAGAAAGAATCATTCTGTGTTTCAAATTGCTCTTCGTATTTCTATTTCTGTAATTAAAAAGCCCAATTTATTATACAAGCTTAATAAAAGATAATTGGAAACAAACTCAGTATTTTTAACTATAGAGATGAAAAGGAGGTGTGTAATATCAAAAAGACAGATCTTTTATCTCCTGAATTTGCCAGAAATTTTGTTCCTGGCCATGTGTTAAGTCCCACTGCATTCAGTGGGCCTTAACTCAGAGAGCCACAATACTTAGTTTGGCATTTCAGAGTGGGTTTTTAGCTCCAAAAAATGTTTTCCCAATAATCATGGTAATTCTTTTATGACACAGTTTGAAGGTCTGATTATTTAAGAGTAATAACATATACCATCATGAACAGGTAACATTTGATGACACAAAATCTCTATTGTGAATACATGACCATTATTCTTTTCCTCTGTGTTGTAGCAGTGCATATACTTTCAGAATGGCAAGAAAGACAAGAGCCTGAAAGTTGATTCTGTCCTGGCAGTAATGAGCTAGAACAACCCCTGAACACTGGGATCCAACTTCTGAAATAATTTGATTAACATTTTGCTTATGCATTTTGATTAGTACAAACTAGACTGTAAAAAACCCCTGCTTGTGGTACAGTTCATCTCTGGTATAACTCCGCTGATCAGAGCCCAGTGGGAGTGATAAAAAAGAAAAAAAGAGATCCATTCTTCCATTAATAATTTATATTCTTCTCTTTGTAAGTGACCTACTAAATTGAAATAGAAGAATCATCTGGAAATGTCTCAAATATAAAACTGAGTGCACAGTGTCTTTCTCTATCTCACTCCCAAGATTTTCAGTTGCTTAACAAGAGAAGCTTTTTCTAGTTTGGTGGGTACATGGCCAGGCATCCGAGGAAAACAGAGACATAAGGCAACAGCTGTAGAAGCAGCATGATCTTTTCCTTAATCCTTTCTGATAAATCTCAACCCATCTGAAGCAAGTTATGACTGCTGTGCGGAAATGCGAAGACATTCCTAACAGGTACATATTTTTACTGATCACATGAATACTGGTAAAATTTAAATACCCACCAAATTATAGTTTCCATAGTCAAAATTCTCATTTCAGCACAAAGTGGTGATACTAACTTAAGGTTTTAAATTATGGGATTAAAAGATCATCTTCACACACATGTGAAAGAATGTGGAGTACAAGGGAAGGCAAGAGGGGAAGCCCCAGAAGCCCAGGTAGGCAAACAGCTTCCACTCTGGAGTGGACACTGGAGAGTCCCAAGACTGAGAGTTGGCTGCTGGAGGGACCATAACATTTGGTGTAAATGGCCCCTGGAGCCGCATGGATCCCCAGTAGTCAATGTGGACCTTCAGATCCCTTTGGGATGGCTCTGGGAACAGGGAGCAGTGGCAGCCTCTCTCCTACCAGGCTACAGCATTTGGCAACACCCAACAAAGTTCAGCCTTCGTTCCTGGCAGTTTCACAAATGAAACCATCTGAGGAGAGGAAGTATAACATCAACACAATCCCAGTCCATTAGAGGGGTGGGTAGTGCTAAAACTCCTCCCATGGTGGGCAGTACTCAGGAGAAGACAGAGCTGCTTTGTGATGGCAGTGGAGAAGCACCACGGCTCCTGTAGAAAGCTGCCAAGCCTGAGAACCCTTCCTTTGGACATGACCAGATGGGGTAACAGAGCCCAGTTCGGGGGTGTCCCAGCCCTGCAGCAGCCCACAGCAGCATGGTCTGCACTCAGGGGAAGGCCAATTGCCTACTCTTCTCCTGAGTTTCCAAATCAGAGAGCAGGGAGGAGCTGCAGCTAACACAGTGTCCAAAGACACTGCAAATCCCAAAGCCTCATTCCCTCCAGAGGACCGTGGCTGTTTTCAAGTCCTGATGCACCCTGAAATGAGGAAGGAAAGTGGCTGTAAGGGAAGAAGGAATTTGTCATACAGGCTGGCTGATCTGCATTTACACCACTGTTCAGCTGTATCTTATTTTCAAAGAAACTTGGCAAATTTTTCCCTAAATGGGTCTCTTACTGTGAACAACTGAGTTTCCATTTTTGTTCCTGAGGTTGGGAGCTGAGGAAAGTATGTGTGGCCTGGGAGGGGTGTCAGGCAGGTGCCGCAGGGCAGGTGCTGCCATGCCCACACAGCATGTTGTGCTGTGGCAGTGGCTGCCCCACGGGGCCCGCAGGTCTGCTGCCAGCCCTGGTAGTGAACTGGGGATGAGGGCAAGAGAACGCCAGGAGAGACTGAGTACCCTTCTCTCCATGGCTGGTCCCTGTGAAGCTGAGCTGTCCCCTGAGGCACAGAGGAAGGCTCCTTGGGGATGGCACAGGGGAAGTGGAACAGGGAAGCAGATTTCTCACATGCCGTGCTGTGCTGCTTCAGTGTGTGACCCCAAAGGTTCTCTCCCCTTGCTTTGCAAGTTAAAGCATACACTGCTCTGCCCCTCAGCTGGATTTATGCAAACAGGTATTTTTATGAGATTGAAAGCAGCACCTATTTGCAGAATAATCATTTTAGGCTGTGTTTGAAGTGTTCCCTTTTTTCCGCTTACAATGATTTTTTCTGTTGAGTTTTGCTGGAAGCATTTCTTAACAAGCTTCTTCAGCTTGCCTTGCAATCTCTTCAGCTGGGCAGGTGCTAGGTCACTGCTGCTGTTTGATTGAACATCCACAGCTCTTTCTGAAAGATGTGTGCAGTCCCCAGGCCCACGGATGTCTCAGCATCTGTTTAGCTTCAAACGTGTGAGCCCTGTGCACACCACATGTGTTTGGAGCATGTCCAAAAAGTCCACAGAAGAGATTTTCAGGCCTTATCTCTCCTAACTCAGCTGTGAGCTCTGTGCCCAAGCTCTTAGTTGAGTCTTAAGAAACTTTTAAAGCAGTTCACAGCCACAGCCAATGTTTGCACTGCTTGGGCCCCAACTCTGGAGGGAGCCAGCGCAGGCTCTTGCAATACTGAAGTTGCTGGAGTCCAATGCTCAAGTCAAGCTTTTAACTTCCTGATATACAAAATCTCCAGATATTGGGATATTTCACTGAAGGAGACCTGAATAACTTCAGTAACTCCAGTGTAACACAGGGCAACAGTGGTGGTCATATCACTTGGCAGTTTCAAGCACCAGTGGTTAGTAATCCAGTCCCTTAGTCTATTTGTATATTAATTATTTAAATCTGCAGAACATGCTTCACCTTCCATTCCTTTTCGAAATGTTTAAAGCATTAAAAGTAATGCTAGCCAAAACTTGCTTTTAAGCAATCAGTTTCCAGAATATAAATATATATATATATTTAATTTAAATGTCTTATTCAATCTCCAGCTGTTTTGGAAGTGTTATAAAACTGAACACATACTTCTGAAGATTACGTTTAACATCCTTATTCTTTGCAAGGTAGGGGATTTTTTAAAAGATAAAGAGAATAAGTGATTCTAGGATTTGTGTGGTTTGCTTTTTTATTTTGCATTTTCAGTACGGGAACATACTTTAAAAATATTAAATTATTATCTTGACCTAGAGTAAAAATATAAAGTCCTCATGAAATTTGCAGAAATACTCTAGATAGGAAATGCAACTAGATAAGATAAATGTGCAAGAAAGCCTGGTTTAGGGATAACTTACCGAAACTTGACACTCCTCGTCAAATTTGCATGGCAAAAAATTGGTATTCAAGGGACACTAATCATCTGCTTTTGTCAGCAGAAAATGAGAGAGCTTTGTAGGAGAAACACAATTATTTCCTGTTAAAATTCTCTAAACCATTTAGCATGTGTAGCACTATCACTTTTGAGTTTGCTCAGATATTCACATCAGTAAATTTGATCCCTGCACTGTACTGTCCTTTTAATATCCTCTCTCCTACTAGTTTTCGATTTATTCCAATTTCTCTGCTATGCTTTTCATAACTGTAATATATTCCAACATCAGGTTTTATAATTACTTAGTCTCTATTCATTTCCAAATTTATATTTCAGGTTGTATTTCCTCCTGTGCTTCAAGTGACAGACCATTGTATGGAAAAGCAATCTAGGATGTATGCTAAAGTTATTGAGAGTGGTGTAGGAAATCTGGTTTAATTGGGGGAGTGTCTGATGGGTGGTTGATTAACCTGGGGGAATTATTTAACAGGAGATTGTTAGGGTGACCTGATACATCTACAGACAGCTACTTGTAAGGCTGCTGATCCACAGATGGGTATGTCTGCCAGTATTATATTTGGGTTTACTGAAATTAAATGTCAGCATTTGAGGGCACAGAAAGCACAGAGTCCCTACTCACTAGTATTGTAAAAAAAGTGTTGGGTTTTAGGTTGGACTCTGGAGAACTCGGTGCCGCATGGACGTGGCTCTGCACTGAGCAGCACTGCAGGACGTCAGAAGAAAATATAAGGCTCAGCTCTGTAACTGAGCCCATGAACCCTGGTCCACCTGAGGACTTAATTTCATGCTTAAATTTAAATATGTGAGCAGGTGCTTACAGCTAGAGCAGATTGCACATGTGCAATGTCTGAGTGCTCCAGTGCAGCACTACGTTTAGCATGCTCAAAAGATGAGCTCTAAGTAGCTCAGGAAAATAGTGCAAAACTAAGTTATGGCTCAGAAAGATGCTGAATCTTCAGTTTGGAGAATAAATGCCTCACAAATATGAGGAAAATCACAACAAGGGCATTTTTTAAACAGGGAAAACTGTAAGCTGTGTTCAAAGATTAGTAAACTGTGAATCTAACTGCTTGCAGGATCCCTTGTTTCTGCAGAGCAAAAAATTATGACATTTATGAATTGGAACAGCAGGCACAAAACAAATTTCAGTGTACTAATGTTCAGAAGGTAAATGTATAGTTTGTCCAAATATAAGAAGGATTACAGCAACTGTGCTGTTTGTAACATGGGAACCTGTGTGAAATGAGCACTGAGGAGAAGAGATGTAAGAAAAATGAAACATTACTCTTCAGAGATCATACTGAGGGAAATGGAGATTGAAAATGTGGTGGGAGTTGACAAAAGATACCAGCACTGATAAAAGAGTTCTCAAAAGGCACTGAAGTAGTGACTTTTGAATCAAAAAAAAGGCATATACTTTGGAAAAAGGGGGTTTAACAATGACTTTTGCAGAAGGAATGGAATAAGAGGTAATACAATGAGCACTGGAAGTGCATCAAAAGAAAAAGTAATTTTTTTCCCTAAACATAATGGTTACATTCATTGAGTTCATAAACCAAATAGTATAAAGAGGAAGGAGCGCAAGAAGGTGGGGAGAGGTGGCACAAACTGAGCTAGAGGGAGGAAGAGAGTGCTGAGAGCAGAGTCCTGAGTTTAGTGCGTCACCAATGGCATCAAAAGGGAAAGGAAAAAAAAAAGAAATTAAGAAAAAATTGCAAATTTTTCTTAGTTACCATTCTGAAAAGAAATAAGTTTTGTTGGGAAATAGGTCATGAAAGATGAGAAGAGGCGAGGAAAGAAGGCAGGACCTTTGTTTGCAAGTGCAGCATAGAAGTGGGGTTGTTCAGACAGAAACATTGTGATAAGAGAGGAAATTTCTGAGGGTGGAATGGACAGTCTGCTGCTTTTCAAAGTCTCATTGTATCCAAGATCAAAGGACAGCTAGAGCGTTGTACTCAGACAGATTTGAGACAGGCATTTTCATTATTAGATAGGGGATTAACAGCTGTATTAATATTCACAGTGATTAACTTGCTTAGGAGTGGATGCAAATGATGTTTGTTTGCTTGTTTTACACTGTTTTCCATCCCTGTGGTATCTGAGTGTCTTCCCTGTAAAACTGATAGCTGAAAACTGAAATCCAGAGGGCAGTAGAGGGTAGCCAGCTTTGCTGCCACTAAGTCCTGCTAATTTGGGAATACACAGGGAATTTTATTTGGTGCAATCCATATGGCTTTTGCACCCATCTGACTTTAGGGATCAGAGCCTGGTTTATCCCCTGCTGTGTCCTCCTGGTTCCCAAGTGGCTCAGACCCAGCTACATGCTCTCACTCTGCAGCTGCAGGGCAGTGCCTGTCCCTTCCTTGCCCTGTGGCTGGCCCAGATGGGGACACCCAGCAGGAGCAGCAATGTCACCCTTCTGACACCTGGCTGGGTTGGCAGCCACTGCTCCTCCTTCCCTAGCTCTGGAAACATGAGGTGACCATGCATGCATCCACAGCTATGGACCAGTCTCTACAAGTGTTAAACATGTCCTAAAGCCAAGCTGCTCTTCAAACACCACAAGGTCCATGTTCTGATATTGGCAGGCTTCAGGGGCATCCCACTTATTGTGCCTGAGTTGTTTGCCACCATTTGGCTGCTGTTGGCTTGAGCTGCACTCTGAGAAGTGTTGGGATTTCTAGGGCTCCCTGCTGACTATGGGGGCACTGAAATATCTGCTTCCAGGAGGTATTGGATCAGGCTTCAGAGCTTAGACTAGATGCCTAGAAAGTCTGGCTGACTACAGCTTTCCTGCAGTAAGACCTGTCCTAAGTACAGTAAAATAGGATTCTGAAAAAATATTTTCTGGAAATTTTTTTCTAATTCTTGCTTGTCCCTCCATTTCTATGACAAATACCCTTCCTGCAACTGAGGTGCTGTGCACAGAAACAATTCACATGGAGTAGTTTAGTCAGTAGGCTTGTTTATGAACAGATAATTAGGGTTACACTAATTAAAAATAGGAAAAAAATTAATTACAAAGTCCTGTGGGTCCAGAAAGTCAAGATTTCTTACATCTTAATCAGATAGTTGACTAATGATCACCACCTGACTCTAAATAATTTCCCCACATTCACAGAAGAGTAAATGTACAAACAATTTAGCTGAATTTTAGGCATTTCAGATATGTGTATGGGGCACTAATTTACAATTCTGTCCTGTGCAATATTTCACCTAAACCTTAGCAATTTCATCCAGTGAGTTTTTCTTTCTTACCCAAAAGTATTATTACTGAATCACTTTCTGTAGAAAGAAAACAGTCATTAATCTGCCAAAAGTGAATCTATAAGAGTAAACAGAATCATTAAGAAGTTATATGGAATCAGAATATATTTATCATCTTGTAGTGCCCCCCCCACCTAGACCAAGAGAGATTATGGCCTTCCATTGTACAGGAAAACAGAAAATAATTTCATAAAAGCTACTTGGTAAAAGGCTTTGTTTTTCTCAGATGATGATCAGGTTTCATTACCTTTACATACCAGTATACACTGAGCTTAATTTTCATGTGAGAAAATCACAGTCAGTGGCAGGAAGATTTCTATTTGGCTGAAGCTGCAAAAAGGAATGAAAACTTTGGAAGGTAAGATAAATAGCTGAAAAATGAAGTTAATTTTAACAGGGAAACTTAAGGCTTAGAGCCACGCAAAAGAGCCAGAGAAGCTGTGACTTTCAAAATCATACTGGATGAGAAATGATAAAGTTCAACTGAATGAAGGAGCTGTTAAGTTAAAACAAAGAAATGCAAAAGGAAAAAGATACCCTTTCCTCGTCCTTTCCCCAAGAACTTAAAGATAAAAATCTGGCACAGTGGCTCAATCAACCTTCCATCCTCAGCTGTACAGGCCAGGTGTGTCTGCAGAGCACACACATTCCCATCCTACTGCATCAGGGACCTAGAAGTCCTTTTAGGAGCACTTAGAGGTGGCTTGGAAGCTGGCTCCACAAAGGGAAGAAGTCAATGAAGAGTTTTCCATTTCCTGGGATTATTTGTATCATCTAGTGGAAGTGTTTTAGAAAAGAGAGGAAACAGTTTTGGGTCCCAAGCAGAGACTCATAACCATGAATGAGTTCAGCTGAAGGACACCATGATGGTGGGGAACTGGAGCGCTTGCCCTGGGGGAAGAGGCAGAGGGAGATATGGGTGTTTGGCCTGGACAAGGTGTAGTTTCTGGCAGGCTAAAGAGCCACCCCAGGTGCCTGCAGGAAGTCATCGAGGAGCTGGAGCCAGGCCCTGTACATCAGGGTATGCAAGGAGGATGAGACAACAGGCATGAGCTGAAATAAGGGAGGTCCAGATGAAAGGAAAGTAAGGAAACCCTTTTTCTCCATGTGGGGCTGCCCACAGGGTTTGTGCAGTCTTCATCCTTTTAGGTTTTCAAGACTCAGCTGGATAAAACCCTGAGTAAACTGGTCTGATCTAAGAGCTGATGCTGCTGCTTTGAGGAAGAGGTTGGTCTATAGATATCTTTAAGTCCCTTCCCACCTGAATTTATCCTATTAAATACAAACAAACACACAAACACACCCCCACCACGGGTGAAAGGTTTGTATATCAGGAGTGATGTAAACACCTCACCTTAAGAAATGTTTTCAGCCCCCTTTGCACAAAACATTTCAGATACAAGTTTTACTTCAGCATCTCTTTTTTGCTCACTAGGTGACCTCTGCCCACCATTCCCAGTGCTGCTGCAACAGTTCCAGACAAGGGTACCCATTTCCTCCTGTGAGCAGAAGAAGGAATCCATGTCTGGGACATAAAATGGGGCAGTACTAAGTGAGAGAACACATAAATGCATTCAGGACTTTGGTCTGGAGTGCATAATAAGCCAGATAATAAGCTAGTAGCTACTAATTAATTTTCCTATATTGCAACTAGTTTGTAGACTTTCCTGTTACTTTGGAAGTTGTACGTCAAGAGAAGGGATTGTCCTGCTCTGCTCTGCACTGGTGCAGCCTCACCTTGAATATTGTGTACAGTTTTGGGCACCACAGTATAAGAAAGATATTAGGTTATTAGAGAGCGTCCAAAGGAGTGGTCATAGCACCAAACCTGACAGAGTTCAAGAAGCGTCTGGACAATATTCTTGGGCTCACGGTGTGACTCTTGGGGATGGTCCTGTGTAGGGCTGGAAGTTGGACTCAAAGATATTTGTGAGTCCCTTCCAGCTGGGCATATTCTGTGATTCTGTAATTGTGTAATACCCCCTCCCCACAAACCACTGTCCTGTGTGACTGGTTTCTAATCCTGCAAATTAAATGACCTTAATTCTTTTATGGTGGTAGATCCACATGTTAAAAATGGTTGTTCCTAGGGGGAATTATAATGGCAGGCTCCGGACAGGGCAGCAATAAAGTAGCAAACAATAATTCCACTCATGGGTTTGAAGATCAAATCCCATATCCCTCTGAAGCACATAGGCACAATTTGATGACTAAATCCCAAAGCATTTTGCTCAGCTGCTGCATGACCCTATGTACTGTAGGAACATGAAACTTCACCTCTGTGCATCCTCACAGGTGCCTTATATTTGACAATATTGTTGGCATCTGTGTTATACCTGAGTGCTTTCAGGTTTCACAAAGTGAATGCTGTGCCACCTGTCTCAGCACGGATGTTTGGTGTATTAGACATGCTCTCAGCCTAGCTCATGGATCAGAAATTGGGATCCTCACTTGAAAAAGAAGAAAGGAAAATCGTGAGCTGCAGTTCTTTTCTGAAGACTGTTTATATATTATGCAGTATCTGAGCAAAATGACATCAAGGTTGTAAAAAGTTTACACTGGACCCCCCTCCTGAATATGTTCCTTTGTGGTAAAGGTAGCAATCCAGTTTTGCTTCTGGGAGCTTTCTTTGTGCTTTGGTTAGTTTTGCAGCAAAGACCACACTGGGACCCATCTTCGACAGGAGTGACAGCCTGTGTTATGATCTGATTTGTGGGAGGTGCCTCTGCCCAAATTAAGGTGCAAAGAAGACCATGTGCCAAAGTCAATAATATGGACTTTATTTAACAGTGGGGAAATACCTCCCTTTCCCTCCTAGAGGGAGGTAGAGAGATAGAAAGATATAGAAAAGGGGGCAGGGGGGAGGCTGAGGGAGAGAGATAGATATTGAGAGATCAAGCAGAAGATTGTCATCACCTGTGGATCCAGCAAGGCCACGTTGGTCTCTTTTCACCCTGGGCTTCTCGGTGGTGGGGATCTCAGAGTTGTTCTTTTGGGGGTACCACCTTTATACAGTCCAAGTTCTGGGTATCCACGGGGTGGTCACAGATGCCATTCTCATAACTTGGGGTTATATCTGTATGAGCAGTTGCTCATACGAAATTCCCACAATTTGCCACAGTGGGAATTTTTGTCTGGATATGTTAACCAGGATGTGCAAACCAGATCTTGCCTTGCCAGCCTGGAATTTGTGCCTTCCTGTTGCAAATCTCTCCCTTCTGTGCTTATGACAAGTTCCCTTATCACAAGTGTTTTGAGACAAGCCACTGTGCTCTTTAGGTCCTAAGCCTGTCCTCAGCCTGGCCAGCAGTTTAATCTCCTCCAGGGAGGTAGTTCTGAAATTGCAGCTTCAAAGTATGCAGAAATGAAGGGCATGAAACAGCCTGCGTCTAGGTGAGTTACACACTAAGTAACTGCATGAAAGGACTGGATGAAGCCTGCTACTTTCAGGGAAGAAAGATTTACCCTTGGGCAGCAACTATCTCCGACAGACTGCTCCAGATGGAAGGAGATGGAAAGCAAGGAGAACAGGGAAAACAAAGGAAAAACCTGTTCTGTCTCCTCTTGGCTGGATAAGCGGCTTTCCTTTCGACAGGTTTATTTTGGGATCCTTTCTTGAGGCATCTTTCAGATAGGGAGCCAAGTTCCTAAAATGAGGCTGTGAGACTGAGCACCTTGTCCCTTTGTAATCTGGGCTGAGTTGTTTGTAATTCAGAAGCAGCACATAGCTCATTTCTCAGGAGTATTTCCCTTCACTTCAGGATAGGCATAGATTACATACAGTGTTTGATCAGATTTTATTTTAAATTGAGCCTTGGAGTCTCTGATGTTCTATAAAGGGCCAAGCACACTGATGAGTCTGTCTGAAGGACAGCCCCTATGCAAACACAAGTGTGCTGCCTACAGCCAGATCCCTTAATAACTTTCCACCGCTGTTTTATTTCCTCACTTTTACCTCTTGGGCACCTTAAAGTGATCTTTATCCCATACCTTTCTGTTACTCTGTCAATCAAAAAGGGATGGACAAAAGGATGCTCACTCCTTTACACCTCAGCTGTGTTAGTTGTGCTCTTTCAAGTACCCATTCCTACCATGGGTTACTTTTACTAAGGGTTACTTTTATTAAGGTATTTCATCAGTTTGATGTCTATTATGGCTAATTTACAAAATATAGAATGGTTGCCTTATAGAAGGCAAAAGCTGAAAATAAGAGAATATTTAAAATTTGAAACAAAGACAGCTTTTTAATTGACTCTTTGTAGTGTATAATCCACTGGGATGTGTTTCCAGGCAACAAGTTACCTAACTATATGTGACCAGCAAAGACATCTGCCATCTTTAACTGTGCTTAAGAGGATCCATGATGCCTGCAGTCACTTTTAATAAGCCTGGAAGGGCAAGTAACCTCCTCGTTTGCATGTTAAGCCGGAAGATTTGCTGGTAATAACTGTCCTAGTCCATCTAACTGGATCACTGACCTGATATAATGAAATCATCATGCAGGTTTTCTATTTCACTGAATATTTTTCCCTTTCCCTCCTAGAGAAACAAAAGCCTTTCTCCATAGCTAATGCCCACTCCAAAGCAGGCATGTCATCCCCTATCAGCTTTTGATGAATATTTCTTCCCACTCCTATTTCATCTCATAGAAGGATGAGATGCTCTTTTCTGAACTCATCTCCATTAAAAACACATCATGTAAAATAGAACATTTATCAAGATAGTAATTAGAAATCCTGCTTTGCCTCCTTAAATACACAATTCCCTTGCAGAGCTGTTGCTTTGATGTGCTGGGATGGGAGACAAAATGTGGAATCTTGCCCACAGAGTATTCACATGATGCCTTTTCCGAACAAATTGTAATTCAGGATGTATAATTACTTGCGATCTGGAAGCGTAGGATGCAGCTTAGCCCATGCTTACACTGCACACAGCTCTTAGAATGGACTAAAGTTGTGTCCTAATTTAACATTTACTCTTGCAGAAGAGCAAAAAAGAAGTTCCCAGAACAGAGTTGACATGAATCTAATACCAAATAACTGACATTTTGCTTCGACAGTTCTAAAGTAAATAGGCTTGTTTTGAGCGTCCAAATAAAAACTCTGGAGGATGTAAATTGCAGTTTTCCTGTAGTTTTAGGAGTATCTATAAATGCTTAAAGAAATGCTTGAGGCACACATTTACATCATTAGGGCTGTGTCTAGTCTGCTTCTTTCAGCATTTGGAGCTTTCTCAGTAAAGGAGAAGGGTGCTGAATGTCTCTTGGCAAGAGCAGAGTAATCTTATGCTACAATTCCAGAAGCTGGCACTGGTGCTCAAAGTGCCAACCTGGATGTACACCCTTCCCCAGACGTTTCTGCCTGACATTGCTAGTTTATCACCTTCCTCCTTGTGCTTAAATTTCTTCTGCAATAACGCAGTGAGCCTTTTGTCCTCTCTTCCATTTCCAGTTCAGATTGAGCTTGTATCAGCTCCCTGTCCCAGACTGCCACTCAGCTGCATGTAGCTTTGTGCCAGGGTGGAGAAATGCAGCAGTAGGCAGGAGAAGTAGAGGAAGTCAGCAGGGCATTTTTATTAGGGGCAATGCTGTCAAATGCCAGCTTAAAGCACTTGTGAACTTGTGGCCTGAAATGAGTCCTTAAGAATAATGCCTTGGAATTCCTGCAATACTGCACATTTTTGTGGCAGAAGTACAACTCGTGAACAAAGTTTTTCTCTATGTTTAAGGATGGTATCTTACCCAATTAAAAAGTGAGGCACTTGCTGCAGCTTCTTGACAGATTCTTATCTCTTAATACAGCAAGACAATTTATGATAGCTTCTTTATTCCATTCTCCAGTTGCACAGGTCTTGGGTTAAAGTACGGTGTTTCCCTGCAAATTCAGACTGCAATGAAGGATTGAAACAGCTCTGACTGAATCGACCCAAACTCCATCTGAGGAGACACATTTCTTTAATTTTACCTTGAAATCATGTCACAGGTTGGATACAGCTTTCAAGAGGGAAAGGTTACTATTATAAATAGATAACCATGGCTTCAGGCTGTACCATTTGTCACTTCAATCTCAGTTAGGTCCATAATGATGTTTGTGCTCAGAAAATCCTCAAGAGCATGAGAGTGCATTTGTATGGCCTGTTAGGCACAAAATTGCCTGTTTTATTGGTGCAATACAGGTGCACCTTTTAAAAATTTTACTCACTGTGTTTATAACTGATCAGCTAAAAAAAAAATCACAGAGCAGACATGTTGGTGATACGGGAGACAGTGTCTGCTAATGCAATGTACACATAATTTAATATGTCACTTTTGTTAACATACTAATCTGCTGCATTTCTTCAACCTACTTATCCGAATTCTTTCCTAAACAACATCCACACCAAAGCAGAGCTGGAGGAATCAAAGCAATGGTATTGCACAAGGATCTCATGAAATAAATAGCAGCTTGCCTTCCTTACATAGTTTTGTTAATGAACAGCTGAACTCTACTGCAAGGATAAAGGTTAAGAAGTGTCTGCACTGTGTTTCAGTACACAAAACAGCCTCTAGTTGTTTCACCTATATGGTTGGCTAAATCACACCACGATATGTCAGTATTCTGTGGTTTTGCTCTCCTCAGCACCAGTCATCAGCTTAACTGTAGGTATCAGTGTTGTGATCAAAAGCTCATGAATATGTATGCTGGCTTTTGAGAAAGTGCATCGCTCTGTTGTGCTCCCACAAATACAGGTTAAGTTTAATGATCCAGTCTATAATAATGCAACCACGTCATGATTCATTCATGCACTCATTGCATTTGACCAGAGAGGCATTCTCACAGACAAGATGTCTTCCATTGCAGCACATCCATAAGCTAGGACGTGCATGCTGGCAGTGACTTTCAATAGAATAAGGAATTTACCCCTTTTTTATCTCTTTCTGCTAAAGGGAATGGAATCCTCAGATAAATTATAGCTCAGAGCAAAGATCAGTGGTCTTCTTATGCAGGAGCTTGAAGAAAGGTGCTGGTCTTTGGATTTTCAGAATGGGAAGGACACCAGGTCTGGGTGAGTTCATGACAGATTCTGTTTTCACTCTTCTTTCACTGCTGACAGTGGTGTGCCTGCAGGAGTCATCGCTTCCAACTGGCAGAAGCAACAAAGCTACAGCCACTCCATCTCCAGTGCTCCCTTTCCCTTCTTAAAATTTAATCCTTGTCTCTGAAGCACTTAATTTTCCCATACATTCCTGCTGAAATCAGTGGGACTACTATTCTTAATAAACTGTGAAAAATTAGGTTGTTAACCTTTAGAGAAAACGTACATGAAGGCAACGCTACAAAGCAGATTCACAGTAGCTCAGTTGAGACTGAGTTAGTGTAGACTACCTAGCTCAGGATTAGATCCCAGTTCTGATCAAGGGCGAAGTATTCTGATTGGTCAAAAATCCTCCCTGGGGGTTTCCAAGTTGCTTCTGGTGGTATTGTTTTGAAAAGCTTATTGCCATGAATTCACAATTGTGATTCTAACCAGAGAGTCACAGACACTCGATGTTTCTCACATTGTTGCTGAGGGGTACAAACATACTTAATAGCTGCCTAAACCATTAGTTTTACTATACTGATCATATTCTCCTATTCTTTTTTAACATTTCTTTAATCTTTTCCATTTTACATATCTAAACTAGCACTAATATTGTACTATACTACACCTAAAAACTAGGATATCTTTGTTAATGGAAAAGCTTCTGCAGCACTATCAAGTGAGAGAAACTAGAAAAATTCTTAAAGGACACACAAGGGTAGTTTCTTGCTGCTTATCTGGATATGTACAATTTCCAGAAATATGCAAGAGTTTATTGTCATACAATGACCGCATATCTTCTATATATCAGAAACTTTGGACTGAAGAAGAAATGAAAAGGTTATTCCACAAGATCCCCTAAAAAGTCTATGCTAGCACTAGAAACTGAGCTGAAAATGTCCTCGCCCTGTTACAGTGGTGGCCAGAATCTATGAGAAAGAAGAGAAGCCACTGTCTGCCTCTTTTTCTTAGAGCAGCTACGGCAAGACTTACCAGAGTAAACTGAACTTCTAACACTGTTTTTTATCAGGTCAGATTAGAACAGTAAGTATTTTTTTGAAGTGAGAAACTCAAAAAGAGCTGAAAACAGAAGACTTCAAACCTTCTTTCTCCTGTTCTGAGCTGGGTAGGTTTTCCTTTCCAACCCTGTTTTTAGTCTAGAAAATTTCAGTAGCCTGCTGATTTGGATCAACTTCCACCATCTCACCAGGTACCTTAGAAGATTCCCTTTTCTTTAGCTCTGGACTACATGTTTGTTTTCTGCTCTCCTCCACCTGTTTCTCCACCTTAGCAGTTCCCTGCCTGCCAAGTCTGTCCCTTCCAAGCTGCCCAGCTCTGCTCTCCTGCACCTTTTTCCTGCTGAGCAAGTTCATTTGCTGTCAGAAAAGAAGCAACTACCCCGTCTGTAAAACATTCCTCTGCTGCCAAAGCCCCGTGGCAAAGTGGTCAAAGCAAGGCAAACAAACAGTCTTCCTACCTGCTAATCCGGCCACTGATTTTTAAAAGGAACATAAAAAATACTAACTGCAAACCAGAAAATTAAACAGATGCTATTCATGACAGTCCCACCATAGCACTTGGACTGCAACACCACCCTCTTTCTACCTCAGCTCTTCTCTCTCCTCTACACCTTGCTCCTGTACGCCCATCTCTCACTGTCAGCCCAAATCCTTTCATATTTTCTGTAATCTATATCAAAAGCATTGAATTTTTATTGAACTTTTTCCTTCCTGTTCCGAAGACTTGATGTTCTTTAGATAATCATTTTATCTTCTGGTCACTTGTAAATTGCATTTCCTTCAAAAAGACTTTCTTTTCTTTGCTTACCTGAAACCTGATATGCAGTTTATGATTATTTTTCTCCATTCTGAATTTACTCATCTCAGTCTTTCTTTTCCTGACAAACTCTGCACCCTTGGCCATTACACGTTTTTGAACACCAGTTGAGGTGTATCCAGACCAGATCCTTGCAGGAACCATGTCCTGTAGGAGGGGTGACAACAATTTTGATTTATTTGCAACTATGCCAGCTCAGAATTTGGTTTCTCTTTTTTTGCCTTTAATTTAAATTTGGTCTATTTTAAAGAAAATCCCAATAACCGTTGTATACCCTATCTTTCTTGGTTTAATTTGCTACTAGTTAACAATGCCTACTTCTTCCCTCTTTCTTTCTGTTGCTGACAAACAACTGACTCCTGTGCCTTTCCAGGATTGGAGCTGTCTATTTCTGCTTGTGTTCCTACAATCCTCACTAATGTCTATTCTCAAAATCCTTATTTACTTTTTTTCCCTTTATACCCCAGAAGTTTTATCTGATCTGTCAAGCTTCCTTTATAATTGTGTTCATATTTTTGACCCTGTCATATGTTATTTTCTTTATAAGAACATGGGAATTGCCAAATCAGAAAACAAACAATGATTCATCAAGCCTACTAGCTTGTCAAAGAGGGCAGAAAAGGCTCACAGGATATCTAGACAGGAATAAAGTATTATATAAGGGGATATAAATCCTCTTTGGCTTCCAGCATTGATCAGTTTGAGCCCTCGGGCTTTAGTTTATACAGTTTACTGTTCTTATTTCAGCTAGTATGAACTACCTTTGGGGTTTTTTTGTGCAGGTGTATTTTATGCTGGTAAAATTTTACCATTTTAACATTTTGCCTAAAAATATTGTGTGGGTTATTTGCATATTATATGAGAAGGAGAGATATGTGGAGAAAACATCTGCTTACAAAAAACCCTCCTGGTGTACCTACCAGTTAGAAACAAAACAACTGAAAAAAAGGTATTTCACTTTATGCTCCTTCTCCAAAACAGGATCCTTCCTCTCTCTGTTTTTATGTTTATATATGACTCTTTCACATTTTTCTTAAGAACATTAAATGATTTGAGTCTCTCACCCACTCTTTCTGGACTTGAGGTCCAAGATATAAGAAAAAGAACAGATTCCCATATGGAAAGAAAAGTTATTTCTCGTGGATTGACTGCAGGAGAACACACAGGACAGCGTTGCAGGGTTAGTTCTGGTAAAGTTCAATGGTGAGGTAGGGACTGAGATGGTCACTTTAGAAAGATAGACTTGAGAAGACTGGTTTAGACAAAAAATTTTGGATACCATTTAGCTAGACAACTGTTTTGTTCCCTTGAACTTTCTGACTTTGGGATGAGAGAATCACCAAGATACCACTTGCCAAGGTACTTCTCTTAAAGAAATACCATGAATAGATGCAGAGTTTTTTAGGTACCTTGTAATCTTTACAATGTTTTCTTTCCCTCAGTCACAAAAAAATGTTTGAAAAGGGAATATGTGGGTGCCTTTTGTGAGTAAAACACATGAACTGTTCTTTTCAAACAGATGAGTAAAACTCCAGCCGGACATCAGCCATATGCTGCTGTGGTGCTCCAGTTGCGAGGTGTCTGCCCTGTTTGGAGCCAGTGCTTTGGTACTGTCTTCCATTCCACCTTGAATCTTCACTCACAAGTTGAAAGTGAGTAACATCTGACCCAGCTGTGGAGAGAAGGCTCCCCTGTGCTATTGTCTCCAGCCAGCAGAGCCATCACCTTCCACCAGCCAAGGATGGCCCCCTTGGCACAGCAGGGTCCCACAAAACCTGCTATCACAGCATCCCATGGGACAGCTTGGAAACCTCAGAGGGTTCACCTCAAAGTCCCTTGAAATACTCTTTTGCAAATCCCTGAGGTTAGTTCATGTCTGTTACAAAGGTGTGCTTTGAGCAGTTTATGAACCATTATCAGTTGAATCTTTACACTCTCATAAGTTGTAAAATCAAAACAGAAAAGTTCAGAGTACCATTGTACTGCATGCTGTATGACACCGTAGGTAAATAAAAACAGCTGAGATGGAAACCATAGATCAGAAATTAGGTGTTCCCCTCTTTAGCTTGTGCTGGAGATAGATATCTCTTTTTTTTTTCTAGTACCTACTAGTAATAAGACTCAGAGGATGTGACTAGCTTGTCATCTCAGTTCCCTCTGGTATTTTCAGCCCAAATAGGTGATGTATGTAGTGTTTTCCCTGTTTACTAGCACAGAGTGCTCTGTGGTCTTTCTTCAAACCTTCGGAATTATTTTCTTTCTTTTCCGCTGAAAAGAGTGTCTAGCACTTGCTCTTTCTGTAATTTATTTATATGAATTTTGATAACTTTTATATACAAGAGATGGTGTTTAAACCTTACCCGTGGTTTTCTCTTGTTTCCTACAAATCACAGGCCTGGCAGATGTTTGAGTATTTCAGTTTCACTGATTGCAAATGATCAGGAACTTCAGATGCCACGTGTTGTTCTCTAACATATCCTAGTTAATCAGACAGACACCCAGAGAGACCAGCTGCATGCAACTGAACCTCAGCCATCTAGCTGAGGTGTAGCTTATGCATTCCAGCTTGCCTGGGTTCCTTCTCAGGCCCTGCTCTCTCCCAGCAGAAATTCAGTATGGGCAGTACTTGTTCTCCACAGTTAATGAGGAGGAGAGTGTCAATGTGCATGTCCACACTGCAACTTCCTAGATCAGAAGGATAAACTCTTTATTTGAAGCTTGTTTTCTATATGTATCAGAAAAAGCATTTGGTTGTCATTTGTTATCATTACAATCTTGATGTAGAAGTATTTAAAAATGAAAGGAGAGCTGGATCTTTAGCAGAACAGTAACACATTTGGTCTGAAGAATAGCTCCTACCAACTTTTAATGGTTACGAGGTTGAAGAAACCATTTGCTCTTGAATGCTTAGCAGCTGATTCAACACAGGCTGATTAGATAAAGAAAATAGAGTGGAAGGATAATAAATAAAAGAGTGCTCTGATGAGAGTTCTAAGGAAATGAAAACCTCTTTATTGATAATCAATCTATGGTAGATTTTGATAATGAACTCCTGCATAATAAGCAGCCTGTGTGCTCACCCTGCCACTGGAATTCTAATGAGGAAGATAATACATCCAAATTAGAAGTTTGTCCGTGAGCCTGTTATTAAAACAATTAAACATTTTTAATGCAAATAAACAGAAGTTGAAATCTGTATTTTGCCATTAGGTTGTATGTTATCTTCCTTTTGTTTCCTTACTAACAAATGAGCAAAGTTATTCTTTGGATATATACTTTTATGAGTTTTGTGATTGCTATCTTGAACAAGGCAAGACTATTCTGGATAAAATGGGATTAAGCATCGACATAAGATCATGTAGTTATGTTGTACCGGGCAGGTAGAAATAAGTTTTCATATCAAGACACCGAAATATGGATATGAAAGTCCTTCTGCCCTTAAAGGTTACAAGCTCTATTGAGCTATGTTCTATTGCAAGGCAGTGGGTGCATACATGGCACAGTAGTTAAAAGTATAAGTCTATCCACCCAGTGGTTAATCAGATTTCTTCTCACATCCAGACAGCTGTGATCATCCCCTTGCTGAGCTCTGCTGGAATGAGCACTGAGCAGAGCCATTCCCACACTTGAGCATCAGTGTTTTCCCAGCTCAGACCCACCTTCTGACAATGCCTCCATGCTTAATTACTTGCTATAGCTCTGCCTCACTGGCCATGATATCCTCCATCAACTGCTTCTCACCAGCCTGTTGAGACTCTGCCTCTCTACCTTATTTAGCTACTGTTTAGCTTATCCCTTGTTACTCTCATTTTCTTTTTCCAATGAACTTACTGCATGATTGATTCTTGCTAATTCTGCCAGACGGTCACTAACTGTTTGTTGCCAAACAGGCTTGTCACATTGCTTCAGCAATTTATGCTTTGCTCTTCCTCTGTTCTTGTTCCCACTGCTGCCAGCTCCGAAAACAGGGCCCAAGAGGTTGCCTGAAAGCTGAAATGGGTCACTGTGGCTCCATGCACCATTTTGTCTCTCAGTACTGTCTTCTCTTCCCTTTTGCAGATTAAGCAGTTGAGCAGTTGACCTGGAGGTAGAAGTGAATTTATTCTTTTCTGTTTCGTTGAATTATTCAATGTTAATTTAACATTTCAGCTTCTACCACGCTTGACAGAATACTTCATGTTTGGGAGGTGTGTGTTGGGAGGAAAACAAGAGGAAGGACATGAGAAAGGAAAAGAGAAGGACAAAAATATTAGCAGAATACTTTAGGTAGCTTCATGAATTTCAGTTTTCCCAGGAAGCGACTAAGAAAATATGTCCTTCAGGATGAAAGATGACTCAAGTACACAGAACAAGTTTCATAAGCACTCCTGTAGTAGATAATATGCTACTTCTGAGTGAAGACAAGCCTTTGAAATTATTAGTATCAAGTCCTAAAGAAACCTCTGACCTCACTTAGGACCCTACCTGAATCCCCTACCTGAGCTCAGCTCAGCTCATCCCTGAGCCCCTGGCTCTCACTGCTTCCTACAGTTCCCCAGAAAAATATCCTGAATATAAAAAAAAATAAAATTGGAGCTCAACCATAGCATATGGACAGTTCTGTTTCCTCTGAAATTATGAAAAATATCTGTGCAACTGATAAGTGAAATGTTCACAAATCATAATGAAGGGAAAAAAATTAACAGCTTTCAGTGCAGAAGAGATTTAAATATTCAACAAAAATATAAAACAGTAGCTGCTTCAGTCTTTTTTTTTATATGCATCAGTCTTCCATTTTACTGCTACCTCTTTTTGAAGGTAGCAAGCTCTGTTGCTCAGAGGAGACATCTTAGCTCTCTTTTAAAAGACATGAAAGGTCTAAAGATGTGTGGTTGTATTACTAATAGTTCAATCACAGACAGAAATTTCTATGTGGTGATCAAATGTGTTTAGCAAGACTACAGAGGAAAAAAGGGAAAAAAACCCCACCTTACCCAAAATAAATTGAGTAGCACAAGGCATTAGAGACAGATATTGCTTTAATACCTGTCATGAGTTTCTGTGGCTGGGTTTTGGTAGCAGGGGGGCTGCAGGGGTGGTTTCTGTTAGAAGCTGCTGGAAACTTCCCCTGTCCTATGCAGCCAATGCCAGCCGGCTCCAGGATGCCCTTCCTGACTCTGGGCAAGGCCGAGCCCATCAGGAGTGATAGTAACACCTCTGTGATAACATATCTAAAAACAGAGGAGTGTTGCACAGAAGAAATTCCAGCCAGGGAAGAGCGAAGTGAGAACATGGGATAACAACATAGACACCAAGCCCATGGAGGACCATCGGGGTGCAGAGACCCCCTTGCAGCCCATGGAGGAGCCCAGGCTGGAGCAGGTGGATGCATGAAGGAGACTGTGACCCCATGGGAGGCCCAGGAGGGAGTAGGGTCCTGTTGGAGACCTGCAGCCCGTGGAGAGGGAAACGCATGCTGGAGCGGGTTTTTCCCGGGTAGGACTCATGGCCCTGTGGGGGACCCACACTGGTACAGCTCATCCTTGAAGGACTGCACCCCATGGAGGAGTGACCCACAGGACAGCAGTCTGGGAAGAACTGCTGCCCAAGGAATGGCCTCATGTTGCAGAGGTCCATCAAGGNGCTGCCCAAGGGATGGCCTCATGTTGCAGAGGTCCATCAAGGACTGTCTCCCATGGGAGGGACCCCACGGAAGCAGGGGAAGGACTCAGAGCTGTGACCTCCTCTAGCCCACAGTGAAGAACATGGTGAAGCAGGTGTCCCCCTGCAGCCCATGAAGGACCATCGGGGTGCAGAGACCCGACTGCACCCCGAAACAACAAAAGACTACAACCCCCATTCCCTGTCCCCCTGCACCACTGGGCGGGGGGTGGGGCAGGGGCGGGGAGAGAATATGGAAAGAAGAAGGGGTGGGGGGAAGGTGTTTTTAAGATTGTTTTATTTCTCACTCTTTGGCTCTTATCCTGTTAGTAATAAACTTAAGTACTATCCCCACTCTGAGTCTGTTTTGCCCATGAAGGTAACCAGTATGTGAGCTCTCCCAGCTCTTATCTCTACTCATGAATCCTTAGCTGTTGGAGATAGGCTGAGGACTGAAACCGACTTCAGGGTGTGGAAAGAAGAAATCAGTGAAGACATAAATGCCACAGGAGATACCCTGCCTGAGTCTTCTGCCTGAAAGACTGTGTACCCATATTGTAACAAGGGCTTACCTAACTGTAGGTAACGCCCCCATTCCATATCCCCTTTCTCTGATGTCGTGGACTCTCTCTCTGGAGAGAAAGAGACAGCCCCCTGAGTGGTCAGGCTACCCGGGGGATATCTGCCCTGACCCATCCCCAGTTGTCTCTGTTCTGTACCTCCCTCCTCTCTCCCTGTCAATCTTGTTACCCTACCAATCACCGATCCAGGTATCCCCTTTCCAGAACCTTCCCTTTCCTGCCCTATATAAACCCACCACTTTGTAGTAAACTTAGGTTGGCATTGACCTTTGAGCTGCACACTGTGTCTGTGTCTCGTTCCTTCGGGGCATAGCCACGGCAAACTGCACCTTGGGGAACAAGAACCCACCAGTCTGGACTTTTCCCTTGCCCATAAGCATGGCACTTAGCTGTTTTTTTTTTTTTCTCTCCCTTCTGCCTAGTTGCAGAGGGAGAGCGAGAGAATGACTTCAGTGCATACCTGGAATCTGGCCAGGGTCAACCCACTACAATACCATACTAAGAGAACAAGTTGACATTTTGGAGATCATCTAATTTTTCCATCAAGAGACTTTTGGGGCTGAGCAGAGTTTTTTTAGGCTTCTTATTAAAGATAATTTACGTCACATGGGTCTGCTCTACATATCAGACATATGTGAATAATATGTGCTAGCTCCACCCAGAACACTCTATTAATTGAAGCTGGTATTATCCAATGGGATTTTGAGGAAGTGTATGATACTTGTGGAGTTTGAATCTCCCTGAGAACTCTGCAAAATGCAAACAGGTTCTATGATGCTAATATCTTAAGAAATGTTTACATTTTCTACCTACCTACAAAAACTAGAAATATGGAGGGGACATTGTATTTTTTTTCTCTTTTAAAGAAGATGGTCATGTCAGTATCCAGAAAACTAAACCTTGAACTTCAGTCAAGGTGCATCATAGGTTCTTGTCATGAAGGAGTTTCATAACTTCTCCTTCATACTTTCTCTTGTGCGTGCAGCTAATTTTTGTAAACAGCATCAATTTCCACCAGTCTAAGCACTTGTACAGTGAATGGTGCACTTTGTTCCATGTCATTATAGAGAAGAGGTTCTCAAGGTTAGGTGGGTCATATATCCATGGTCTATTCCTCATCTCTTTTGAACATACAACAAATTCCTTAATGTTAGTAGTCTAACATAATAACTGTGGGATTTTTTTCTAACCTTCTTCTCGCTCCATTCCTCCTCACTGTCTGCATTTTGTTTCAATAGAACTGTAATCCATGTGGGCCTCTATCTATCAAATCTCCAGTTTGTAACTCAGTGAGTGCTTTACAGGGTAAGAGAGGTTAAGGGGAAAGGAAAATTCTAGGTGTTATCAGAGTAATATAATTGGCAATGCAAATACAAATCTGTCCTCTTTAAAGCCTATTTCTCTGTGTAGGGAGGGCTGAAACATGCTTTGTATTCAGTCTTCTACATTCTGACTTACATTTCAATATGCCTAAGGTAAATCTTAGAGATAAGAGCGTTTCCCTTCTTGGGTCACTGCATTAAGATACTCTGCCATCAGGAAGGATACTAGTAATGGCTTTCACAGAGGATGGTTTTCCATTTAAGTGAAATATCATGACCAGTCTGCCTTTTTTTCCCCAACTCATACAGTTGACCTTCATCAAAACAATTTGCTTTCTACAGAGAGATGAAACCAACAAGTGACGCACCATGAAATGTAAAAAATAGTGGTAAATCATATATGACAAATGGAGTTCTAGGAAAGTGTAGGGTGCTATTCACCACTGTTCCCAAGTATATTCAATTTATTTTTCCCCCAGGAACAGATACTGTAGGTCATGCAGTAAGATATTGATTTTGCCAATTATTGAGGATAATATAGTATATGTCTGAGTTGTTGCATTACTCTTGAAATTTGTTTCTTGGTTACTAAACAAAAATGTGTTTTTCATACATATGTTGTTAGACCTGTCAATTTGAAAAACAAGTGTGTTTTATATAATTCTCTAAAAATAGAATCCTGATTAGTGTCAAAAATTCTTTCTACTTATTATTGGTAGAATTTAGGTTCTATTTATATATGTGTTTTTAAGGACTTTCAGAGCTGCATTGTAACTAATTGGTCTTTAATAACTGTCCAAGTTAATAGTTTGACTGCCAGAAACTGAGCTAGTTATTTTTCTCAAGTTAAAATAACAAGTTCGGAAGGGGTCCTTTACTCCTTAATTGAAAATACATCCTGAAACAACATTAAAGAAGAAAAAAATCACTGTCTACTGGAAAATCAGTGGAGAAAGATTGTATTAAAAAGGAATTATTTATTCCTATGTGATAAGATTAATTTACACCTATCCTCAGGGAGCAGGTGGCTGATTTTCAGAGACACTCTGAGCTAGACACTTACAGGGAACCTAAACCATTGATAGCATTGCAGCATCACTTTTGTACATTTTGCCTAAATAATGCATACTGAAGGAAACAGTTGTGACTTAGAGTATGTCTTACACAGATGGCTTAAGTACCATACGGTGAACTTTCACCCAAGCTTATGGTAAAGCAGTGTGGACATATGGGTCAGGTCGTGAGTTTGGACTGCTTTTCTCTTCATATCATCTTTTCCAGAGTTTCATGGAAATGTCCTTAAAGAACAGACCCTTAAAGAGTTCATGAGCTAATTTTTAAATTTTCAGTAGAGTTGATCACAGTTAGAGTTGGACTTTGAGAAAACGCTGATCTCCTAGCAGATGGGGACTAACCCTATTAAAACCTGGTGTCTTAGTGAGATCTGATTTTTTTTAATGTTTTGTCCCAGCTATAGAGGTTTAGTTATTGTGAAAACTGTAGCATGAATTGCTGTCTTGATACTCTCCCTGAATAGCAAATAGGTATATTTTGTCACTTGAATGTTTTTATAGTCACCTATAACTTGAAGTGTTCTGTCATTGCAGAGTTTTCCTCCTAAACTTTCAAAGGAAGTTGGACTTCTTGTACCAAACCTGAACATGAATTTCTGACACACAGAGAAGTACAGCAGTAAAAAAGATTTATACTCAGAGTTTATTACTGATGAATAGAATCATGCTGGAGTGAGGCTAGAAAAGACATGTTTACTGATAGTAAGTCTTCTGTTTAAAGTGGCAAGTCCCAAGTTTGATGGGATATGTGATATGCAAGCAGAAGACAAAATTTTACTGAGATGGTGAAGTGAATATAATTTTCAGAAGTATTTTCAAAGGAGTGCAGGAAAGTTACTCATTTACCTCCATTTGATGTTTGGCAAAAGATGGATACCGAAGTTCCTTAAGCTCTCTTATGCAATTTGTACAGCAACTACACTGGAATTTTCTTAGACTTATTTTCTGAGCCTCTCAACAGGGAGAGGCTCAGCCTTTTTTCTTCCACTTTCCTTGACATTAGGTGGGAAAATTTGTCAGCTTTATTATTTAAAGAGGGTGGATATTGGTCATGTTTATGAGATGCAATTGTTTGCTTTGTTTTGCTCACATTATGGAAATGAAATATCCCTGTTCTATTGTCTGTGGGCTCCTTACTGAAAGCATGCATGGTCAGGCTGCTTTTCAGCATGGGAGAAGATTATTTGCTTGGAGATCACCCCAGTGTCATGAGCACAATTTATAGGTAGTTTGGGAACTATAATTATTTTTTTCTCAATTTCAGAGTTTTTTTTACATCCTTCCTTCCCTCCTTCCTTCCTTCCTTCTCTCTCCTATACATTTTCTTAAGTGTTATTATTATGCTTTCATATTGCCATTTTATTATAGATAATAATAACCAAAATGGCTATATATCTGCTTTCCATTACAGCAAAACTGTTCTAAAAACCCCCATGTATATATATTTATAAACACTGATCATTCAGTGTTTTTTCACAGTAATCTGTTCCAAGGGATCTTTTAACAAGAACCTGAGTTCCCCTCAACTTCTGTGGTGGGTCGTAACAGTCGTGAGCCTGAGCACAGGCTGAATGCTGGTTACCTGAAAGGAAAAATCTGGATATCACAAGCTCTATCCCAAGAATGCTAAGGGCTCCAAGGTGTGCAGCATCTGGCTACACCACAACTTCCTGGGCCAACATCCACATGCGTGTGCATGGCTGCCTGCACATCTTCATGGGGATTAAGGTCCCTGGGCCAAAGCACCATGAAAAGCTGAGAAGCAGCCTCAGCTGCACTGTGCAATAGCAGAACACTCTTTGGTTATGTGGTCACTCTACTGTAGTGGAGCAGATGCATGGATATTATGTTGTTCATGGCAGGGAAGATCCCATTTCTCTCCTTGAAAAGCTTCATCTTACACGCAAGTTCAGATTTAATTCTCTCTGCAGTTCTTAATGAGATACTTCCTTTACAGTCTTTCTTTTTTATTTTTATTTTTTAAAAAAAATTCCCATCAAGCTCTTCTAAGGTTCACTGGACACGTTTAAAGTAATTTCAGTATATGGTAAACTAGAACCTTAAGAACGGGGCAGGAAACCAGTCTATTATGGAGGATTTTAGTTGATTTTTCAAATTAATGTTTCAGATCACCATGCAGCAGTAGATATAATTAAGTGTCAGAAAGAGAGGGCTAAATGCATGAATAAAATATATTATTGTATCATTACACTTTTATAATAAGATTTACTTGTCAACTTAAAATGTAATAAGGTAAGTAACAAGATAATTTATTTCTCAATGTAATGAAGATGTACAGAAAGCAGAGGCAGAACCTTGTAAGATGCCAGCTTCACTCTGTGACTGAGCCTGCCTGATAGCATGCACACACAATGAAGGAAAAACCCTACTGAACTGGAGGAGGGGGCGTAGGACAGATAGCGGATGAGGAAGGAGCAGGAGTAGGCATGAAGTTTGCATTTGGTTGAGGAGTGAAAGATGAAAGCAAAACTGTGATAACAGAAGGCATAAAAGTCTGCTGGGGAAAATGATACTGTATGCATTTCTCCAACTGATAGAGCAAGACATTTCCATAATGTAAACTTTTGGGAAAAAAAAGGTTAAAATTGCTAATTGCCGTGGTGTGGGCTGAGAAGATACATATGGAAAGCTATCCCAGACTGGATGACACCTGCTAACTTGTCTGGCTGTGTAAGTTCTAATGATGCCTTCCTTAGGAAAAAGAGGTCTAATGGATGTCAACCAGGAAGACAGAAATCTTCATGAATTTGTCCCCAGTTCAGCTACATCTGATAGAAGCTGTTATTTATAAGAATGCAAGAGCTGCTGAAAGAGGTTGTGAGAAATAATTTGCTACCATCTAATTCCTAAGACTATGAATGATCCAAGTCCTGGAAGGGTCCTGCTTGTTGCCATTTCTAGACCATGAGCAATGCCCCTTGCTTACCACCTCAAAATTTCTGATAGTGGAACTCCTTAAGGACAGGCATATATTTGCAAAGAAACTGAGGACTATGCTACCATTCTGGCTGGCTTTGAAAATAACAACCCAGGGAGCTGCAAGCATGAGACCCTGCATGAGCTACTACGGAGTCTGAAACACATCTCCCCACGTCTGAATAGGGCACAATATAGGTGCAGGTATGCTGGGGTTCAGCGTCACTGTGCAGGTTCAGCATCACTAAAGCGAGTGAGTGGATGCAGGACTGATCTGCTGATTCTTATTAGACCTGGTTTTTGGCCAAGTGCTAAGGGAGCTCTGTTGATGTCTGTGCAGTTCCGCAGAATCCAGTGGGAATGGTTGAAGGATAGGCTGCATTCTCTGAAAGTGCTGGAGCTATGAGGTGGTGACAGGGTCTGTGGTGGTGACAGGCCATGAAGCGATGACAGGCTCTCTTTATCAGCACGGTGGAAGAAGGAGTTGCTGTGATCACCATCCGTGGTACACTTCTGGCCGTGCAAGGCTGCATAGTGCAAAGTATGTAATTTCTGTATAATCTACTCTCTCATATTTCACATGCAATCTACACAACCAGGCAACATGGAATAGTAATGGCACACGATGTAAGTACATTCCTGAGCTATGTAGCATAAATATGAATGAGAGCGAACATACTGCTCTTTAAATTTTTTGTATATTGTGATGCATGTTATGACAATTAGTACACTGTGGTACATTATTCAAAATGTGAGAAGTACAGTAACCTGCAAATGATGTTTTGTTTTCCCTTCATAGCTGCCAGATGGTGTGGAACCATTTACACAACATCTGAGTGTTAGTGCATTTTAAGCAGGGAAAGAAGGATCCTGCTCGGTGTTTTGTTTCTCTCTTTTGGATTTTTTTTTATTGTTAACTACCCAGCCAGCATATTTGAAGATTTTTTTTTCTGCAGAACAAAAGGAAACCTACCTAGTGTTTACTTCTTTTGTATTTCCTAGTCACTTCAGGAATTTTGGTTTAAGCAAAGGAAGAACGGTTTCTCATTGTTGCTTTTGTGACAGTGGAAAAATAGTGAAAGCTTTGTTTACCATGATTATTTTATTTCCTCTCAGAGGTCTACTATGATATAACAGTGCTTGGAGATCCAACCACACCACTTGTTTCAGGACTATTTTAAGGGATCTCCTAGACATGAATGAACGTATATACCACATGGACCTAATGATATAAGGCAACATTAAACTGTCCTTCTGTTCAAAACAGCAGACTTACAAAAGAGATTGTTCACTTGTGTGCAATTTGATAAGTATTAAAGGAACAAGCACACAATATCTTTTTCTACCACAGTGAAGGACATATAAAAATTGCAAAGTTTTCTATTATACAAATTTAGAGAATCCACAGCTACCTTAAAATTGCCTTTCTTGGATTCTGCTGGCAGAGCTGCCATGATAGCACATTCTTGGCGTGGGCCTAAAGGAAGCTGGGAAGAATTTCAGATACAAAGATCCCCTAATACATCTATTCCATTGGTACATCTATTCCATTACATAAAGCTAGCAAAAATATGCATATGTGGGCTGCAGCTGTTGCTGTTTAAGTTTAACCCTAATGCACAGTAAATGTTTTATGCTGCTGAAGCCATATATTTGAATCACTGACTGGCATTTTTCCAGTCATTTTTTCTTTTATGACCAGTTCCAGTTATGTCAATATATTGGGTTGTATATGTAAATCCTGATATGTTCAATGCCATCAATGTATTTGGTTACCTTTCCCACTTGAATGAAAAGAATCAATATACCTTCATGATCAACTTGGAGAAATTACCATTTTTCTTACTTTTTTGTGAAAAAATTATGAAAAGGAAAAGTTTTGGTTGATTTTTGGAGCTGGCACAGTCTTCTTCTTTTGAAAGTATAAAAGGAGGATTACAGTAGTGACCTTTTCTGGATGTACAAGGGAGAAGGGAAGGAGAACTGTTGCTCACCTTCGGTTTCCAGCATTTTCCCACCTGTTCACACTGCAGGAAGTCTCTAACATTCAAAGTCAAATTCCTAAAGTATTTGAGCATTTGAAGCCTTCATTATAATAGTGGCCAATGTAAGTAACTTCTACCCAGTCTTGGAGAAGAGGAGGATAATGGGAAGTGAGGAGATATTGTATTACATTGCTAGTCGATTAGGGTCATTCAGCTTTACAGAATACATGTAATTTGATATAAACTGATATAGTGCATCTTCAAGAAATACAGTTTTCACAGTAGGTAGAAGCTTGTGGGCAGGTAATAAAATCCCTGCACTGACCAGAAACTGTTGTGAACATCTGTTCCCTGACTACTTAAATTATACTTGGACAGTTTGATGCATCTCTGGCATCCATCCCATGTTCTAGCAGAATGAAAGTAGAAGAGAAGAAGAATGTAAAATCAAGAATCCTGTTGGGTTGTAATCTTTCTTTCTGCTCTTTCTATTTTCTTCTCCATCCGGTAAATCTGTCACATCTTTGTTTAAAAATGTATGACATCCTTTCTTTCACTCTGTTGTATTTGCAGCTGCCTGCTTACTTATTTTTTGTACAGTAATTGGAGCCATGCAAAGCTTCAGACTTAATTAAAAGGCATGACAAGAGAAAGAGAGGTTTCAGTAGAAATATCTTCTTGTGCAATGTCCTGTTGAGTTAAATCCAGCCTACCAAATTATAATTTCTGAAATAAGTGATTCTTCCATGAATCTCATCTTTCAATACCATCTTCACCTGAATTCTGCTGGGCTGGTGTCATGCTTGGGGGTTTTATATAGCCTTGGAAAAGAGGATAGGAGAAGGATGATTAGCGTGGTTGAAACTATTATGGTGACTCACTGAAATGTGAATTGCCTACATCTTCCCCAGATATTACAGCAAAAGAGCAATTAGTTCCCATTCCCATGTTGAAGCTACACTTGCCCAATTTTTAAACTGTACTTATGCACCTGAACTGTTAGTGCAATGTGGCAGATTTTCCATACTGGCAAAAACTTTGCTTGACTTAAAAAAAGTGAAAACTAAAACCACTGCACAAATTTTAAGCTCCATTTAAAAAGAGCAATAATCATTGATTAAGTCAGAATTATTAGTGTTTTTAAGGGTCTTTTTATCACAGTTTGGCTGAAGGTTATAATCTCATTCTGGCATGCTTGAGTTGGTGCCTAGGGCTTGGCTTCCACAACAGTAATTTGGAATATGATTCATCTATCATTAGTTTAAGCACACGTGAAAATGTAGACCTTGTGGTTTATGGCAGTGGAGGAAGACTATGACATGTAATAACAGGTGTACTTCAACTGTGTAGCCTTAGGAGATGCTCCTGATGGTATTATTCTCTGCCAATGGCAGAAAAAGCCTTTACTGTGTACGGTGGTGTAGACCTATTCCATACATAAAAAGGAACACATTGTGATTTCAGTAATCTTACTGGGCACAAAATGCAGCTACTAGCTTGTATTCAAATAAAATTCTGTAATCCTTTCCACAAGCTCAGAGCTGCATTCAAATGGGAACTCTGAGAATAGCTTATGTGCCTTATGAGAAATGGAGTACAGTGAAAGACAGAATTATGTGCCTCATTCAACAAATATGTTAATACTGAAGATTTTTTCCCCCCTGTGGTTAGAGGAGGAGACAACTGGCAAAAATCCTGCCCCAAAAGGCAACTGAAGTTTCTGTGCTGAGATACATGTGCTAATTCTGTCAGATGGGTGTGCTATCTGTCTTCGCAAGCGTTTAGGACTTGCCAAAATCCTTTTTGCCATTCCCCTCTCTGCTTCCTCTGAATCACTTCTATGCAATTCTTTAGTCTAATTTGCCATCAACTCATATGTTGGTACAGGTAACAAAATCTAGTTTAAATGCAAAATTCTTCCCAATTAATTCTCTCTCCTTGTGAAATTCTTCACAGAATCATTAATTTGCAAAGCCAGAGCTTACTTCATTGAAAGAAAAAAATTGCAGTATATAAAAAAGCTTTAAATACCTTATTAAAAACCTAGAATCCTCTTTCCTCCTCCTCTAGCCCAGATTTTTCTCCTTCTTCTCTCATATATCTGAGTACCACATTTCCATAAATTAAGCACATTGTATACTTAAAAATGGAAATAACAGCAAAATTCACACTTTTTTTCTCCTCAGTTTTTAAGACCAATAAGCAGAATAATGTAGGAGGATGTGTGTGAAGGTATTTTTCTTAGAAAAACTGAAGTCGAGCAGTTGTATTTTGTACTTTGTCTCTTTTGAGTGGAAGAAGACAGGTCCTTGCCTCTTCTGGCATGAGTTTGGTAGCTAAGAACTGCAAAACATGTTCCCTTTACAGATCAGTACACTTCAGTGGAAGCTAATGATCATGGACTAAAAGAAAAAACAAAAGCACAAATAAGAAAAAAAAATACAGAAGAGAAATCAAAGAGCAAAATTAAAAGCAAAGGATAAGTGACTTGGTTTTGTATTTACTGTAATTATTGAAATCACTATGTGTTCCTTTTTCTGTCCATGGAGAATGTACAGGTATATACTAGCAAAGGTTCTCAGAATAACCTTTGCAGAGTATATAATATCAAACACACACACACACAAATCCCCAAAAGCCTTCAAAGAGATAAGTAACCTAGCATTTTTGACTTTGGAAAAGAGACACCTGAGAAGAGCTAGAGAAATGCTGTAACGTATGGATTATCAGGTAGGAAGTGATCATTACAAACTTACATAATGTTAGTCACATTTCTGACCACCTGTAACCATTTTGGTTCTCTGGGGGATTGAGACAGAAGCTGAATGCCTGTTCATCTACATACAAGTTCCCAGTTAGGTAACAGACACTTCTTTCTGCACAGAAGGCACTTCTGAGCATGCACAACTGTTATGAAATAGAGAAGCACCTACCAAGAGTAAAGGACTGTGTGGGGTTAGGAAGGTTGGTAGGTAGGTTTGCTGTCTGGCACTTAGCAAGATTTAAGATGCCTGGTAAGACTGAGGCAGGCTGCAGAGCACACCAGGTTTATGTACAAAACAGAGATATGCAATCTCCTACCTGGAGGATGGAAAGACATTTTTACAGCTGTTACTTGTCACACAGTCCGTGGCTCTGTGTGTGATGAATGCATTTTCTGGGGGCGCATGCCCTTAGCGTTTGGTATTGCTATGAAGGAGGCAACTTCTTTGGTGTATTTTCTCAGTTCTTTTGATTTCTGCCTCTTTGCTCAGGCACTGCTTACGGGCTGCTGCTGGGAGAGCTGATTGAAAGAACTGCTCATAGTACTCACTGTCAACTGGGTAGTGCTATCAATTCTGTGTACATTATCCTATCATCTCTCCCTAGAACTTCTGTAGGTATGGAGTAAAATGAAGAAAGGAGAAAAGCTGACGTGGAAAACAGGTCATTGTAATCAGCCCTTGAATTCAGCTGGAGAGGAGAAACTCAAGACCCCTCAGGGCATTTCCATTCCATTCCATGTGTTTTTAAGTTGCTTCTGAGAGTTTACACACTAAATATATTTTTTAAATGAGCTGTAAAAAGTGTTCTTCAATTTTTTATCAGCTTAATTAAGTATTAAAATCCAATTTACTTTATATATCAAACTTCAAATTCTAAGTTTTTGCTCACTACTATTTATTAAGAAGAGTATTGTCACAATTATTTGTTATGCATATTAAATGTTGCATGAGCATGCATCACTTAAAATGTAATTACTTACCCAGAATGACAATCAAAGATAAGATTGGTGCATATGCAAGTTATGATTGCACCTCCTGAAGAATCCACAAACTTCTCAGTACATAGGTGCACGTAAAATAAAATAACCTGCAGGGGATCTTCACAACTGCACTTTGGGTACCTGTACACTGTAAATGTGTGTAGTCGTAGCTTGAATACACTCTGAAAGCCTCTTCCAGCTTTAATCTTGGTGCTGGTTTCATGCTTTTGTGCCATTCATGGCAGCAGAGGATGCAAAACATGTATTTTAAATGCTAAGTTGATTATTTTGCATGAGCTCCATGTTGCTGCAGCTATTTTTTTGTTGAAGGGAAGAAACAGGAACACTGGACTTAACTAAATAGTGTGAAACTGGGAGGCTGATAGATTGCACATAGAATGGTCACTCAATAAATCTAAGGTCTAATGTGCGCACTCTTTCCTGATGATTGTGTCACTTAACTCCTCTGAATACGAGTTTTTCTTGTTCTAAGGTGGAAGTAATTATATGCAGCTACCATAAAGCATCCACAGAGAGCTGTGCCTTTGAAAAGTATCACTGAATCACTTATCAACAGGAAAAATGGGAGGCATTTAATAAACTTTAAGTCCAGAAGGGAACATCATGATCGTTTAATCTGTCCTACTGCATTACTGAGGTCATAAAATTTCCCCTGCGTAATTTTTTAATCACTCCCCAAACTTGTGGTTTCAGAAAGGCATTCAGACATTTTCTGCTCTTGATGTGAATACTTTTAGAATCTGTACCAGTAAGTTTTTCCAAAGGCAATAAATAGAAGCGTATCTTTGGTATCCTAGGGAATACTGTGCTTCAAAACAGGAGGAAAAACCCATTTAAAACAGTGTGAAGATATTCTTTAAAGCAAAAATTCACAGTTTGTTTGAGTTGGTTGAATAAAATTGAAAATGTTAATTCTGTTTCCTCATCCTGCTTTCCTGTCTGTCTGAGCAGGATGGATGCCTACTGGTGGAAATGAATGTCTCCATATGTACAGCATGGATGTCTCCAGTAGCTGCCCCTGGATCCCAGTCTCCCCTCTCTCTGGAACTTGGACATATGAGCCCCCAAGTCTGCAACTTCATTCCAGCTGCTGGTTCAGACCTTCTTACACACATTTGCACTGACACACACACACACAACACACTCACTGTGCCTCCCTCCTGTAACTGGGCTTAGTCACACACTTCATGCAGGAGCTGCTCTGGGTTATCACTCTCCCCTCCCTCTCACCTCGCTCCCAAAGACACATGCACTAATGCACACTCACTCCAGAGAGTCCTTCACCCAGGAAAAGAGTTAGAAAGACGTTTATCAAGAGGACAGGACAGATTTCAGTAATTGGGTGCAGGACACAGCCAGGCAAGCGTACTGACCAGACCCTATTCATATATGACTGATCTTTTTAATCCCCTTACTCTTCTATCTTTCCATGCATGTTCCTTCCCAAACCACCTTGATCCTTTACTTTCCCCACCTCTGGTTCCTGTCCTAAACATCCCACAAACAGTCCTATGCAATCCTGAAATGCTCTTCTTTTTCATCCCAGAGCTTGTCCCATGGCCCTAGGCAGTGGTCCCCTCAGTGTGATAGGTGACCTGGAGAGCAGCTCCCACTGCCTCATGGTGACGGGTGCCCCCAGCCCATGATGCTGAGGCACTCCTGAGGCAGTCCTGGAGTTGCTGGGCAGGTGCTATTTCTCTGAATGAGTTATTGAGGTTTCTCCACCTGCCTTGAGCCCTTGTGCTCCTCCATGGGTGCGGAGATGGACCTTTGATGGGCTGATGGCTGGGATGGGGCTGGGATGAGGTGGGGCAGGGTGTAATTTGAACCCCCCCTCCTACCTTCATGCCTCTGCATTCCTCTGTGTTTGTGCAGTCAAGCTTTTTATCCCATTACTTAACAATTGTATTCTTGGAATGTATCACAAAATCACTTTTTTTCCTTCTCATGTTTTTTTTTCAAACAAGCAGTTTTCAAATTTCTTAAGTGACAGTGAAACATTTCGTCTTGGGGAAATCCATATTAAAATATTAAGTGGGAATGTTTCCAGCCGGCGTCTCTTAATAGTTTTTATGGTGAAGATTTGTACCTTGTGAAAACACTTAAACAGCATATAAATCCTCCTACCTCCCACTTTTGCTCTTAATAGGGAAAATCAGCTCACTCTGCACTAGTCATCTTTGCCAATTATTTTAGGATGGGAGATTCTCTGAAGGTTCTTCAGTCTTTCTGTTGGTTAGGCCATGAATATATACCTTATGTAAAGTAAATGCCTAAATCTGAGGTGGCTAAAAGCAGGTGGGATGGATCCCAATCTGCATATCATTTTGGGGGAAAAAGGTCAACATTTTCTCTTACAATCACTGTTATGTGAAAATGTAAAATGCTTTCTCATGTTATTTCCAGAAGTGTTTAGAATAAAAATGGCTGATCGAGCAGCTGCATTTCAGGAGATTCAATAGCCCAGGATAATAATCAGTGAAAAATCATCCATCCATTTTTGTAGCTTTTTGATTTACAACTGTAAAATTCTAGCCAAACCCTTTATCCTGCAAGGTGTTTACCAAGAAACAGGCCTTGACACTGCTATGAATTCCACTGTAAATAGGACACGAGAGACAAAAAATCCTGGTAGACCTCATCTGACAAATTTAAACATTCTTCATTGTCCTTTGTCAGCCACCGCTCCTGAGAACATCTGGCAGATACAAAACATGCTTCTTCTCCAGCTAATGTCCTTGCATAGTCCTGCATCTCCAGGTAAGGTCTTCTCTATAGAAAGGTGACCTTACACTGAGTACCTGTGCTGTGGGCACATATTTCATTCTGTGGACTAGTAGATGGGAGAGAGTACAGTGATGATAACTGAAGATCAATAACCTACCATGGTGAAATTTAACAGATCTGATCTTCTATCAGTCATAATTGTAATGTTTTCTTTCTTAGATGCCTTCCCCCATTCATTATACTTGCCACCATGGTGAGTTTCAGGATGATCAGACAAACACAGAAATTTTTAATTCTCTGTGCATCTTCCTCTTCAAGATTGACAGATAACATCAAATAAAAGTAGGGTGGGAAAGAAACACTTGTAAAATTTAACTGTGGTTTAAAGCCAGCTGACTACATATGAGTAAAAATAATTTTGACAATTATCTCAGTCCCTAGATGATTGGAAAATTTAATAGAAGTATCATCTTTGCTATAAATACAACATTACTCTTCTGACATAGAGAGAGAAGTTGCAGGAAGGATACTGTATTTTTAGCATGTTTAATTTAATGTTGAAAAATGTTACTCTTGAAGCATTAGGTATTTTATATACAGTTGTATAATTGAGGACCGTGATTATCACAACAACCATAATCTGATTATGAAGGTCTTTTTTTTATCTATTATATATGCAAGTCTAATGTATGCCTTTTAGAATCTGCATCGAAACGAGCATGGCTGTATGAGGCATTCAGATTCTGCCAGGAAAAAGCATCTAGTGGGTACCAAGAGAAGAGGTGTAGATAACAGGATCTGTGCCCTGTAGAAAATCCTAACCACTTCTTGCTGCAGTACTTCCCTTGGCTCGTATAAAGCATGGTCCTGGCACACTCTGCCTGTTCCCCTGCCAGAAATTGGGGTGGCTGGAGTCCACTGCAGCTGCCAGATGAGTGCATTGCACTCAGACAGGGAAGGCATTGCCTCCACCAGCTCTGCTTTCTGCCAGCCCAATGCAGAGGAAGGCATGAGTCACCCCGCACAGACTTCCTGTATGAGTTTGATTAGCTAAGGTCTTTTTTTATGTAATTAAATTTTTAGACAAGATGTATAATGGCCTGCATTTTCCAGAGTAAAAGGTTGCTTTGCCTATTCTCAGCTTCTTTGCTGAAGTTGGTAAAACAGTGTTCAGATCTCCTCTGAAAATGGAACAACGTTAAGGAAGAAGTCAGGCACATGCCTTGGTTTAAAATATGCTGGTGGCTCTGTGTTTTGAAGGCTATGGGCAGTGTGCATATATTTATAGCACATATAGTATATATTTTATAGTAGTCTGGATTTTACTGGTTTTTCTAATTTAAAAAGTATGCTCTACTCCAAATGTTTCCCAAATTCATTCCACCTCAGCATTGCTGTTAAAATCAGTACACACTTCTTTCTAAAATGTCCTGTATTTTTAAAATCCACATTCTTACTGGTTGAAATTCCTCTTGCCTTGTAAAACAGTGAATGATCTTATGATGGGACTCAATGCAATGCAGATTGCAGGCAGCCCACTCCCTTCAGACTAATGAGGCCAAAGAAGTTTGGCCCTGCGTGTGCTGGGTCCTGGTCTTTCAGCATAATGTGTACAAATGATGGTTTGTTTGTTTGTTTTTTTTTTCCTTGGGATTTTTTTAGAAAATTTTGATGTTTTCTGGATGGGATTATTATCCAGTTCTGGAAACTGGTTATTGCACAGGTCATGTAGCTATTTTGATATGCACTTCCACTGCAAATTCTACCCATTTTAGAAACACTCAGAGTACATATGGTGCCATGTAATTAAACTATGATGGCTCCAGTGGAAGCGTTATGCTCTATCAAGCTCATAAAATCAGTTGAAAAGATTTTTTTTAAAGAAGATGCACACAATACAGTGTGGAGGATAATGCGTCTTTTCACAATTTATTGAACTTCATTTACATAATTCAATTTTTTGAAGTTCATAAATACTTACTTATTTGCAAATGCTTGACATTATGATATGACTGTATCAGCTCACATGTACCCTAATGAGAATTAAAGAAATTAAAAATCAGGGCACTAGAACAAGAAAAGTCAAAAGAATCCTATAAAAATAGCCAAGAAAATATGATATGAGAAACGAAAATCAGACACATTTAAAATTAAATCTGACATGCTGTTCTCAGTCCACCTCACTGTGTCTAGAGACTGATGAACAGCGGGTGTTTTATGACTTTTTTTTGGAGTGAATCTCATTCTTGGGAAAGGTCCCAGGCGGATACAACAAGCATGCAAAAGGTATGTCCTTTTTTAAAATGTTCCACACATGAAGTGCAGAAAAATCAAGAAAAGTATGAGTTGCTGAGCATCCTTATCTACCCAGGAACCTAATAGAGGGAAGAGTATTCAGCATCCCACATGATGGACTTTCCCTTTGTTTCCCTTTCGTTCACTTTTAGCTTTTTGTCATAGGAGAAAGTTGTAGATAAGAAAGAGATGAGGTTTCCTGGCCTCTCTTTCCCATAGCTGTTAGGTTTGTGGGAATTTCTGTGCTTCACAGCTCCAACGTAGGAACTGAAAGGGTTCTCAGCACCAAATCTCTCAATCAAGCACACCTTTTGTGGGGTGAAGAATTTTGCCTAGAAAACATCTCACTGTTAGAGGACAAGGATGATCTCACCAGTTAGTCTCACTGTTCTCCACCATACATAATTGCAAGGAAGTCGATGTCCTGGAAATGCATTTATGGACTTTTGTTTCCTAGTCCAAAAAGAGCCAGTTCTCTAAAATAAAGGAGCAGAAGACTTAGCTAATCTCTCTCTGAAACAGGTTTCTGATTTTGCCACAAATGCAAGGATGTTTTTGCACTGATCTCTTTGCAAGACCAGGGTCTACTACTGAGTGAATTCTGATTAAAATCAATATTCAACCCTTTGCGTGCTGGGATTTGTGAAGGAGTTCAAGAAATAAAAACCTGTTTTCATAGCAGAGAAAATAGAATGTACGAAAAGCAGTAAAAATCAGACTGTAGAGTTTCTTATTTAAAATTTAACAGGAAAAAAAAAAATCAGATTAGTGTAACCTTAACTGTACAACGTGGATACTTACTTGAAATATGAAGGCAGTATTTTTTCCTAGCTGAATTTTGGGTCTCTTTCCAAAAAGCCTTTATACCCTGCACTAGACATGAACACAACAGTGTGAGCAGAAGTATTGCATTGCATTCTACAGCTGGAACAAGCACACAAAAACCTTCTCTGTAATTGGATGCATACATTAATGCAATGGAAAGAGACCCTTTTGGCAATGTCTCCATGGCACTCAGTATTACAGACAGGAGCAGCTCTCTTCTTGCCTGCTCTGTTCCATCTTCTTGATACAAGTCTTGACAATCAAGCTGTATATGAGGTGGATGCATCAGTTTGAGTTACAAGCATCATTTAAAATACTCAGTTGCATATTTTACATATTGCTGTAATGTAATAATGCAGCTGTATCATGCCTCTTGTCCAGAAATTCCTGGCAAACTGAAATTGCTTGTTCCTTATTGTGACCACAGGCTGTTGAAATTCAAATGAGATTTTAGCTCAGCTGCAATTGTATTAAGTCTGTAGGACAGCCTGTGATGCCTGGATTGGAGGCAGGAGACAACTCTTGTTAGTAAATGTGTATTTGAGCATACTGGTATTACTGAATGATAGCAAATCATCTGAAAGTCAAAGGCAGGCTCTTCAAGGGAGCGATGCCTCGCCAGGAGAATAGGAACAAGTCCGGGCTACATCTTTAGAAGTAATGAATTCTCATTTCTTTTCAATCTAGCAAATGCCCTCTTTAAAGGTTAATTCTTAAATAGTCACTTGGGAACAGATGTCTCCTTCAGTCTGATCTCTGTGAGTCAAGCAGACTGCTAAGAAACTTCATTTTGTCTCTTTTATTGCCTAATGCCCCTTTGTTTCAGATTAAAACTGCTGATAAAGATGATTTCAGCTGCCTCCTCTCCTGCATATTTTGTAATTGCTGAATAAAGGAATGATCTGAAATAACTAAACAATAACAAACTGATATTCAGGCAAATTACAACCGCATTTCCCTGATTCCTCACTGTTATTTGAGGTAGTGTGGCAAATGGGAATGTGCTTTTTTTTTCTATATCATTCAGGTGCCAAAAGGATTCTGAGGAGACAGTTGCCTTGGCTGAGCAAAGGGCCATAAAGGCTGTTGGGATGATGCAGTAAATTGTCATTTTCTCTTATGCAGGGTGATCTGGCTGAAGGCTGAGTAGTAACTAACGTGTGTCTGTGACAATCAGAAAGGATGCTGCCCTTGTTCCATGGCCCTCATGGACCTAGATAATCACCTCCACCTCCCATCCGCGGCTCTGAAACTCTTACAAAGATAAAACTGATTGAAATTGTTTTGACACTGTTCATTCATCTGTATGAACATGGAACAGGAAGGTTTGACAGGAAAATACGTCAGAGACATATGATAAACTAATAGTATCCAGATGAATGCAAGTGCTGCCTGGAATACAGAAGATGGTGGGTAAATTGCTTGAAATGAGCCTTATTGATTCCTCTCTGTGTTGATGGGGCATATCTGAAGGAGGAAGTTTCATTTAAACACTTGGGCACTGCAGTAATTAATTGAACTCTGGGACAGTTTATGTAATGGACTGGCTCTGATTCTTTAGGAGCTGGTGACTATCTCTCTTAAATATGAAGCATGTTAAATAGCAAAGCAGCTAATTTATTATAATGAAGTGAAAAAATACCGTAGCACCCTCGTGGCCCAGATAATGTAGCAGCAGGTTACTGCTCTGATGAATAGTGATGTTGCTCAGTAGATGTAATGCTTTCTAGTCTTAGAAGAGGATAGATCAATTTCTTCCTCTTTATGAAGAAGAATGATTCCTTTGCAGCGCTGCTGAGTGATGTGTGTATTTAGTTGTTTGAGATAATCACCCCCAGAACAATCCAACAATTAAAGGTATGCTTAGCTGTTATTTTTCTTGCTATATAAATAAGATATTAATTTGTAAAACAGAAAATACAAGAGCAATTCAATTTCTGTTTCTGTACCTTGGTGGTATTTCTATAGACTTCCACTGCTCTCGTTGTGTTTAAGGAAGATCAGAGAGGGGAAGGGCCATCTCCCGTGGGCAGGGAAGGCTGCAGATGGGAACACGTGGGGCTTCCAGGCTGAGATAGCTGTGTCTTGTGGGCAGCCCAGTGAAAGGCTGGGGCTCAGTAGATGGCAGTCTTCCCTCAGAGTCTGCTTTATATCCCTGACTAGGCTGAGCTGGGGTAAAGCTGAGAAAGGGACATAAGCTCAGTGACCTCCACATTATTAAACCCCATTTTGCAAACTCTTTATGCACCTCTGGCATCTGATGGTTATGCACTCAGTGCTCCATCAGCATTGTTTAGGGGTGCCGGTTACAAAACTCCTTGCTGGTATTCTGGCCCTACAGCTTCCCATTTGCCTTTACTTGTTAGAGGTGACTTATGTCTGAACAAACACAAGAGCAGAGGAATGGAGAACATACAGCTGAACGAGCTCTGGTAGCAACTGTCTCCCAGTTTTTCTCTCAACCAATATCTGAGATTTCTTACAGTCAGGTTTCATAGTAGAGAAAAAATTGACATAGTGACAGTGTTGATGAATGCCCTGGACAACTTTTTCCTGGTCGTCCCCACGGAATAGCATTATAATAGTATAACTGAATGAGTGACATTTAGGATGATACATTAGGCTTTGAATAAAGATGACTCCTAACATAAAAATCAATGTCTGGAATTTATTATGTCATTTAACTTAACTCTTGATTTTCATTAATTTGGGAAACGTAGCATTCCCAGCGGTTACCTGAAAAGGCAGCTTTGTCCTATATTGCAAGCACATAAATAGCAAATCTGCCCATGCCAAGATTCAGGTCTATTTGCAGAGAGTTCCCTGCTGTTCTCACTGCCCCTACTTTTGGTATGGTAATAAGGTCTTCATGATTTAACAATACTTCAATAATTTTCTGTAACAGTCTTTTCTCGTGGTCTCTCCTGATCTGACTTCCCTGCTCAGCCTGTGCCATATTTGAGATCTCACCCAAAGCTTTTGTCAGCTGAAACAAAGGTGAAATAGCAGCACCCTATGGCCTCTCCTTACATTTGCAGATATGCTTTTAGGTAGTCCTGCAAATATAATCAGGAAGGGAAAACACAGCTGGAAGTGCGAAAGACCATTCTGCAGTAAATTCTGACTATCCCTTAGTGTCAAACTGAAAAAAAAACACCTGACTGTGATCCTGCTTGTGAAAAACATCCTGAAAAACTGTTTACGGAATAGAAAGATTACATTTTTTTTTAATATATGTAACATGACTGTTTTGTTTCAATAAGGACCAAAACTTTGATTTGGTGTTATTTGTCCTAGTACATATATTCAGGTAGAGGGAAGTGACTGATGACCTTTTTTCTAGAATATTACCAAAATGATGAGGTAAATTTAAGTTAGGTATTAGGAATAACTTTTTGACTCGTAAGCAGGATGAAACTCATGAAAAAAAGCCTTGTGAGGCTAGATTAGACAAAGCTCTGCCAGAGATGCTCTATTTAAGTTGATTGTACCTAAAAAGCAGAGGAATGGACAGTCAGTTGCTGTCTTCAGGCAACTCCCAGCCTGTCAGTTCTGAGATACTCTGCCATAAAACACATTACCACTAGCAGTGAAAGAAAATGCTCTGAATTTCTGAAAATGAAATGTTTCAGCTATAACGAAAAGGAATGAGTAGACTATTTTTGTAAAATCTACAGATAGAAACATTGCTGCAAAAATGCTTTGATTTAAGTAGGACAGAATCTTCCATCAGGAATTTTTTTAACCAGTTTTCGTCTTCCTCTCTTTGGGGAGTGCTTTGTTATACAACTGTAACTTTCACCAAAAGTTCTTCCAACAACCTGTTCCTTGGGTGTTTGCTAGAGAAGTGATTTCCCAGTCCATGTGTTTCCCAGTCCAATGTGTTTGGATTGAAGCTCTGCAGGACCTCCTGGTAGTTTGGTTTGTCTTACTCATACCAATGTGCAGCACACGGAGAGGAGAAGTCCTCACAGCAGCACATGCAGTGCTAGAGAGGTGGAGGTCATGCTGCTGGGCTTTAGGTCATTGACAGAATCTGACCTGCAAAGGCTGTCTGTACTTGCAAAAACATTGTTTGTGTCCTGAAAACTTCAGCCAAGAAATTGTCTGTGTGGATCTAATTGCTGGTCAAACTGACAAACAACAGTATGTGCTTGACTCCTAACATTAATCTAGTTTTATATGGTCTGTAACCAGAAGCCATGTCCCTTTATCAGAGGGTTTTACAGGCTATGTCTATAATAGTAAATAAAACAGGCAGGGGCAGGTCTCCAGTCTTGTGGTGCTGCATGATGCTGTGTCCAGACAGAAGGAACCCTGCTCCCCTTCTCCCATAAAATAGGGCTGCCATGCCCAGGCTGGCAGAGAGACCCCTGCCCTTGCTACGCCTGAGCCCTTCCCAGGCAGTGTTTGAGACAGAAAAGGCAAAGCCAGAGTTAGGGACTATGATAACAGCTTAACTGAATGGAGAGCTGCAGACCAGCACTTGGCCTGTGTCTTGACCTTGCTTAGTTTATTACTACAGACATAAACATACGCGAAGCTGAACCCACTCTCCATATTTTCTCCTGTCACTGTTTTGCCAAGGTAAGGAAGGGTTATATTGACTTTCCATGTCTCCCTACCTTCACAGGTAGCACACTGAGGGGTGGTGTGGCTTGCCCAGGTTTATGTAAAAATCTTATAGAAAAACTGGAATGCTGGCCCAGGTTTATGTAAAAATCTTATAGAAAAACTGGAATGCATATGCCAGGCCCTACATGATACTAGACCACTATGGTTTAAAAACGTGCACTGACAGTCAAAACTGTGTTTTATGCAAGGATCTCTTTTGTCCGTTGTGGCAGTAGGTAGGGACTTCAAAATATGTGTACTTTAAAAAACCCCTCAAAAAGATGAGAAACAATGAATTTTAAAACACTCTTCTCCCTAAAATTTGATAAGATACAGGGTATTTTTACCTCCTGCTTTTTTAGAGTGGAAAATTTATATCAATTATATTGGAAACCCCTCACCTCCAAAATGTTCCATAATTATCAGTGAAAAGTACAGAATCAACAGAAAAATCTGTTTTATTAATTGCTCACAAACATAAATCGTTCAGACAATGCAAATCTACTTCCTGCTTGGGCACTTGCCAGGCAGAGCTCCAGCTGAGATTTATTGTCTTTTCTTTAATTTTAGTTGAATGTGCCTCTGCAGATACTGTGCACGACTACCGAGCACAGTAACTGACTTAATTACGAGCGTGACTTTACACATCCCCTTAATACAACCACAGTTCCTGCGTAATCTCTCCCTCTTTCTCACTTTGGGCTTTGACAGATGGGCTCTGTCAGACTGAGCAGCCGTGATCCAAGGTGTTAGCGCTCTCAGCTCTCCTCTGCCCCGTGCTGCCGGGAGCTGCTACTCTGGAGCAGGGTGCCAGGAGCCGCCGTGATCCTCTGTCACTGCAGCAGTCGGGTGGCTCTGCGGCTTTGAGCGCTGATGAGTCGAGAGCGATCCGTGCTGTGCAGCAGGTAGGTTTGCCTCTGAAGCCTCTGCTATGGGAAGGCTGACTTTGGAGAGAAAAGGGGGTGGACAGATGGGGTGATAATGCCTTCAGCCACATTTTTTTGGTCTGTGGGAGCCCCTGGCTTCTTCTAACAGCATCCCAGCCTACACATTTATGAATTTTCTGTTTCAGTAATACCAGCACAAATTTCCCCGTGGCAAACTCCTAGACACTGCCCTGTTGTCTACCATGTGCACACCCAAATGTCCAGAAACCTGAGTTTGCTCACCAAGTCATGTTATAGTAAAACATTTGAAAATTGAATTCTGCAGTTTTGCCTTATGATATTCAAACTGTGCAAGCATAAAAGATAGAAAGTAAATTTTTTCTGTACATCGTTGGGTTTTATTTGTTTTGTTTTTTGGTGTGTAAAGCTGAATTTTCACATAAGTGCATAAATTCTCCAGGACACAATGAAACTCGTCTTCCAGGACTTTTTAGAGAGTTTGGGGTGGCCCAAAGCACTGCCAGAGCAGTGTGTGTTCGAGCTGTGGTCCCGCATCAGTGCCATTATCAGACTCTGCTTTGGGACCTGCACGGGAAACAAGGAGAGAGTTTGCCCCTTGCTCTCCCCCTCAGTAGAAAAAGGGCCTGTGATTGCCCTTTGAAACAGAGGTGACATCACTTCTCTCCTTTCCTCATGGAAAGAGAGACCAAAGAAGAGCAGTATGGTGCTGAGGGAGAAGTACATTGCTGTCAGGGAACGGTGTGGTCCTGGGGGTGAGGGAGTTAGTCATCCTGTTCCGTGTTAGCCCAGTCCTGTGGAAGCAGAGTGACAGCAGCTGTCATCCCAAGGGATTGGCCTGCCCAGAAATTCTGTTCTTTGACACAGTCAGCATCTACTCTTCATATATCAGACCCTACATGACCTGCTGCCTCTTTAGAGTTGCAGTTCAGTGTGTTGGTTCTGATCATAAGAGCCTCTCACTGTCTTTGTGCATTACTCTGTTCAGCTGGGAATTGTTTTCAGTGAAAGTCTTCTGCTCTGGAGCTGATCCCAATCTCAGCCACAGATAACATCAGTGAAATGGAAGGTCTAGCCATAGAATCATGACCAAGAAATTATGATTTATAGAACTCTTTGACAGATTAGTATAGGTCAAGATGTGCAAGAATATTTTAGTGTCACTTCAACAGAGAGATTTCCTGGATATTAATGGCAAATCATATTTTGTTTTTGGTGAGGATTTACCTTTTTATTCTACATTGTATTTACTTCTGCAATAAGTGCTAACAAACTAGCAGTGTATTTTTTTTCATTCTATAGCATGTACCAAAGAGCTATTTATTCATAGTACAGTGATCATAAATTTGGTTTCCTTAGTGATTTCCCCTGTGTGCTTGAACTCTGGTTTATGTTCAAATTCTTTTTCCTGTTAGCTCAAATTATTTGTCTTCAGGGAAGATGGGTGGACTGAAGTGACAGTAATATTTGTGATGGAAATCTGAGAAATGAGTGCTTTTTTGATTATTTACAAGGCAGATATTGGAAAACTGTGTGTTCATTTTGTTATACCAAAAATACAGGCTAAAAAAATCTAGCTTTTATCCATAGAGATGGAATGGAGCATGTATTAATTCCAACACTTACAATTGCATATCAGGAAGATGGATGGAAGAAGAAAGTCTCAAAAAAACCCACAAAACATAAGTTTATTCCTAAGATTTCCCTTCTTCATGTGGATTTTCTGCTCCATAGCCTTGTACCTCCAGAGACATGCCTTAGATCACCTCATTGTAGTATTTTGTGTTCAACTGAGTAGTGTTCTGTGAGCAAATTTGGAGGACCAGCCCCCTGGGGTTTCAATATCCAGTGTCAGGTTGTTTGAGCAGAAAAATCATCTGCTCTTACAAACTTTATTCCTTCACATCCTCCATTTCTATCCTGAAGAAGGATTTCTTCTGTACTGACAGTACAGTAAATGGTTGGGATTTTCAGACTACGAAATGTAGAAACAGAGGAAGAAAGTTTTTCTTTCACTCCCTATAAGTATGAAAATCTCTCCTTTATGTCTAAGAGCAAATAAGATTGACTCACAAAGATGTAGGTTTATATGAGTTTGCAACCATCAATGAGGCTGTACAACTAGGATCTGCATGAACTTGTTAAAGATATTAGCAAATCCACAGACCCAGTAGTGTGCAATGCTCCTTGCTCGCAACCTGTTGGGAGCCATGCTGTGCTCTGACTCCCTTTCAGATGTGATCTCTGACTACCGTGTTTTCACTTTATCTGTAACTCTCTTGCAATTTTTTTTAATACTGGAGCACAAATGTGAGGTAAATTACAGTATTATCTTGGCTCTATGTACTTCCTGGGATGCATTTCTTAGGCCATGGATGTGTTATGTTTGCTGTTACAATGGTGTTTGGGGGCTGTGATTAGGATTTGCTCAGCTGTCTTAGATACTGTCACGTCTGCAGAGTCCACAATAGTTAAAAAGTGATCTTGAGGAGAGACTTGCATGTTTGAAGCTAAAGCTTTATTCCTAACTGAGCAATGAAGAAAGGGACAAAGCCTCCAGAGGTAAAGTGAATGTCTTAAGTAGCCCATGGCAACAGCAGTGATAGTGCAGGACATGGATAAGGGGGCTTGAGATGAGGTTAGAAACAGAAGATATTCTTATTCCTTTCCACACTTCTAGCAAAATGTGTGAGTGCCTTAGAAAATTCAACAACTAAAATAGCAAAGCAGTATTTTCTACCTTTTCACCTTCATTTTGTTGCTCTTCTCTGTATTCATCCTTTTGTTGCTCATACACTAAGTGACTGCAAAAAACCAAACAAACAAGCCCTAGCAAATCTAGTAGGCTTTTTTTTTTTTTTTTTTTTTTTTAATCCTGCTTAATCAGGATAAAAAATTGAAAGGCATAAAACAGAGGAACATGACAGATCAGGAGAGGAACAGAAAACATTTTTATGTGAAACAGCTTATTTTGGATTGACACAGGAATTGATTGTTTTAATGACTGGGAAAGTAAAGGGTGGTTAAAGGAAATGATTTATTTTTGATACATATAGTTTCTTCAAGTTGTATCTTGCAGAAGTGTTAGGATCTGAGGCTACTGGAAAACTCAGGATGGACAGTGAAGTTCATCACAAATTTACAAAGTTACATTGATTGTTTTGCTCTAGTACATTGTGACAACATAGTGGCAATCATTTTGGCAGCCACGTAGCCCCTAGACTTTTCTAAAGTGGTCTAAGTGGTTGACAGTTTATTAATGTTCCCATAATGTTGCCATTATGCTGCTTGTTTCTGTACTGATTTCCTAAGTAGGACATAGCAACTTTTGTTGTGGCAGCTCTTGTGGCAAAGGCTGAGTGAAATGTGTCACAACATGTGAGTTAATTTGGTCTAACAGCAGTTCATTCCCCAGACAAATAAGAAAAGGCACTGGTGTATGTGAAAAAGAATCTTGAGCTATGTTCTTTTAATGTTGTTGTAACAGTGTGGTAGTGTTTTAAAAAGAAGGGGAAGGAAATTAAAATTCATAAACTTAAAACTTGCATGGTGAACCCAGCATAAGAATTATAGATGTTGGCTAATGCACTCATTTTAAAATTATTGAGGAAACTTGTAAGGTACTAGCTACTACCAAATTATTTACTCAAGGTATCTCAAGATGGGTGGATGTGAAAGCTTTTGCCTTACCTACTTCCTAATGTCCAGAAACATCTTCTCTGATTTAAAATTTCTCTGAATAGTTCACCATAATATCAAATAATTGTTGCTGAAGGGTGGTTAATGAACCAATTTATAGCTATTGTAGCAAAATGATGTCCTTTAAGGAAGCAGTCTTTAAAAGAATAATTAACAATTTTGATGGAGCTCTAGCTGGTGGAAGTGCAGCTGCAAAGCATGATATTTTATTTAAGCACATTTTTGGAGCAATTTAAGTCAGACATTTGTTTTTCTCTAATGGACAATGGAAGTTCTCCACCACTGAACAAACAGATTTTTACAGTTCTAGCTGTTGTATTCCTTAGCAGTGTTTCTCTTGAAAGGGTCTCCTACCAGCTGCAGACTTACAATTTATTATGTGATGCTGAAGGTCTAATGCCTTGGTTAACAGGCTGTTAATTATGTTAATGGTGCTTAGGAAAAGATGATTATGAAATTTAGTTAATAGTCCTTTACAGTACAAATACACTGTCTTAATATAGAGGTATGAAAATATCACCATGATGTCTCTTAGTGAATGAGAAGTTAAAGAGATGAAAAGGATACAGTGCTTACGGCTGAAACCTTACAAAAAGACAGAGCAAAATTTCAAAATAACTCATTTCATTGGGGAATGATCCAGGTCTTGCTACAGCCCATCCAGCTTCTGGTACTGTTATGTTTCATTCACATTGTCACTGAAAGTCTTTAAGACCACGATGGCATCCAAGGTGTAAAAACTGGTGAAGTATAGAAGTAATGAGAATAAAAATCCCTGAGGTAAAGCCATGTCATGACATAATTCACCAGAAGGAATAATATAAGCAGATATTTCCATGATGAATAATGTGCTATCGAATTAGTGTGTTTGTAAAACTAGATTGAATGGAGCAAATTACAGAGGGTTTAATAAGATATATGGTATTATTACAGAGAAGAAAATCGGTAGCTATTTTTGTTTCTCAAGATGAAGGAACTGAGCTGGGCAAAACGTTTGCTTAGTAACAGTAGAATATTTATTTTTTTACATTCCTTTTAATCTGGCACAAACCTTCCCATGGAAATCAAGATAATTTGTACTAATGCACTGTAATTGCATCTACAGTGGGAGTGCATAAAACAAGTTCATCAAAGAAAGTCAATGTTGTTTTATCTCCTGTTTAAGTTTTTCTTACAGCTTCATTGCTCTCTAACCCTCTTTCACACAAAAAATATCTGATAACTGTCTCCCTCCTCCCTAAACCCATAACTCAGGTGAAGCTGAGAGGAAGACTAGAATATGCAGTTGAAGGCAAAAACACAGGAATATGTATCAGAGCAAAGTTCTATTATTTTTCACGTATCTAGGCTTTTGAAGGGTATCTTGTTAACACAGATATTCACACTAGTGGATCCAGACTATGTCCTTTCTGCTAAATCAGGTTGTTTCACAGTAGAATTATATATTACACTAAATTGTGTCCTGCTCTTATCCCTGTGCCTATTTGCAAGTCCTTGCTCAATGAGCACTTTGGAAATTTGGTACGTATTAGCAATTCTAGAGTCACTTCAAAGCAGTGAAAAACCCAGGTGAAGATGCCCATGAGAAAACATATGATGGTTCCACAAAATAAAACTGACAGTATTTGGTGGAGTCTTACATATGCAATGCACACCTTTGTGTAGGATGCTAAGCCAGGTGATTCTTAATTCAGATTTATTAATCTTTTACATTATTCAAACTTGTCACATGCACTCTGTCAATCAGAAAAATGTAGCGTTATAAAAAATGTACCTTAATAAGAATTTTCTGTAAACTAATAGTTTCAGGATCTTCAAGAAAAAAATGGCAAACTAGTTTGCCTGTTTTGCCACCTTCAAACCCTCCACCACACCTTTAGGTTGCAAACAGCAAATCAGTATTTATTAAGAGTCAGTAAGTTAGTGGGTATTATACTTAGCATACTGTAAACTACAGATTCACAGCTCTGCATACAGAATCACAGAATGGTTTGGGTTGGAAAGAACCTTAAAGGTCATCTAGTTCCAACATGCTGTTGTGGGCTGGGACACCTTCCCAGGGACCAGGCTGCTCAAAGCCCCATTCAAGCTGTCCTTGAACACTTCCAGGGATGGGGCACCCACAGCTTCTCTGGACAACCTGTTGCAATACTACAACACCCTCACGGTAAAGAATTGCCTCCTAATAGTTAATCTAAACCAACCCACTTTCAGTTTGAAACCATTCTCTCTTGTCCTGCCATTACATGTCCCACCCCTCTCAGCCTGTCTTCATAGGACAGGTGCTCCAGCCCTCTGATCAGCTTTGTGGCAATACCCTGGGCTTACAGCAGGATCAGCTACAGAAGGTTTCTCAGAGCCATGTGCAGATGGCTTTTGAATATCTCCAGCGGGGGAGACTCCAAAACATCTCAGGGCAACCTGTTCTGATATTTGACCAACTTCAATAAAAAAAGTCTCTTACGTTTAGATGGAATTTACTATATTTTTGTGGCCATTTCCTCTGGTCCTGTCACTGGACACAGCTAAGAATAATTTGGCTATGTCTTCTTTACACCCTCCTGTCAAATATTTATATATGTTGATAAGATTCCTCTGATACTTCTTTTCTCCAGGCTCAACAGTCCCCATTTCTCAGGGCACATTGCTGGTCCGTGTTCAACCTGGTGTCCACAAGGACCAGCCAGTCCTTCTGTGCCAAGCTGCTTTCCATCCAGTTAGCCCCATACTGGTACATTAGGTTATTCTTATACTTTAAAATAAAACAAATTTAAAAAAAAAATAAAAAAACTAAAAGAGAATATTTCAGCCTTTCTCTTCAAAACAACATTTCTGCTTGCCTTTTTTCTTTTCCTCTCTATAAAAGGGTCAGAACAGTAGTTGAGCTTCAGCAATATGTTAAAACACCACTGAGAACACCAAAGGAGCATCATGTGTAACCTTAACATATGACAGGAGGAAGCTTGGAATTAAAATATGTAGAAATATAGAAGGATTGTGACAAACAGCTGAACTTTCTAATGAGAAAAAGAGATGGATTATATGGGTCTTATTTTTATGTGGGCTTTTTGTTATGCGTTTTGTTTTTTTAAGCATTACTCAAATAGCACAGCATATGTTGCTCAGTTTTTGGTGTTAGACATTGTCTTTCAGGTTCAGCTGAAGAAATACAAAGGAATCAGTGCTATATTCCTAGGACCAGTTCTGGCATTTTTGGAAGCATAAATGGAGCTGCTCCTAGTAACTTTTTGAGGGCCAAAACTACCATTGACAACAGTGTGGAAATTCATTACCTTCAGCCCTTATAACTGAGACTATGGAGAAGAAGTGAGGGAGAAATAATTTTCTTGTTTGGATTTGCCACTAACTTTATTATGAGAAAACTTGGACAACTAAAGGCACTACAGTAATGCACCAGACATTTCACATTTTGTTGACACACTGGCAACACCCAAAAGACTGTCTAGCATCTCAAACAAGATAACATTAATTATGAAAAACAGTCTGATGAGAATCCATCATATCCCTGCTCAAGCACTCCATTACAATGCAAAAGATTGTAAGAGCTGAATTAATTAGTGTACCCTGCTAATGGCATAAGTCAATGAGGATTTCTAGTAGGAAATCAAAGTTATGAACTGGTAAAGCAACAGTTGTACTGATTGCTCATGCTAGAGGGACATTTGGTCTGAGAAAATCTACCATTTAAAGCCCAAACTGTAAATCATCAACTGAAATGTTATTTCAGTTTTTCTGTATGATGTGAAAGCTGAAGAGCTTGCTATAAAGGCAGAGCCAGTACCTGCCAAATTAGGTGTGCTGGAACAATATGTGGGAGAGTGTAAGGAATAGTTATATTGAACAAAAACATCTTGGACTTGGCAAAAAAAAAGGAAGCAAAACAAGAATTAATATAGGTAGAGTATAAATTGGGGGCTCTTTTATTTTCTTAGGTTTTGCTCCTAAAAGATTTGAAGGCAAGGAAAATACCTATAATTGGGATATTTTTCTCTGTCCTGAGTGCCTTACTATGATTTGAATATGTGTAATGTAGAGTGAAGATGTGTATCCCGAGAGGAGACAGATTGTTTCATGATGCCTGTTCTCTTCCGGCCTCAAAAGCATTAGGAGTATTTCCATTGTGCATTTTCAGAACTTGATGAGTTTTGAAAGCATTCTTCCTATGTGAGAGCATCATATGAAGAAAGGAATTATCACGTTGCAACAAAAAAGGTTTTGTTAACCTCTTCAACAACATACTTAGGAGTTTAATTTATATGCAATATAATTGATCATAATCATAAAAAAACAGAATAAATACCATGGAGATTTCGAAGAAAATGTTAGTATTATTACTTGACTCGAATATCAAGTAATGGTAATATAAAAATATTTATTTTCACAACATGTTGCAAACATGACAGCTTGATAATACTCTGGATGATTATAGCTGACATTTTCTTTGAAAAATAATAAACAATATGGTCTCCTGGAGCAATTACACAAACGATTATTTGGAATGTGCCCCAAGATATTCATAGAGAGTAGCTCTCAGAGTGGGGCCAGGGTTCCTCCAAGGATGGTGTCAGGGGTTGAAAAACAGCTCCCATTTCCCACCTAACAAGTAAGAATGTGAGCCTGAGAAGCTAGAAAAGAAGGAATTTCAGAAAGGACATAATGATTATTGAAGAAAGTTGAGAATTACTGTGCTTCAAGGAAAACACAGGAATCCACAATGCCATTTTGTGTCCAAATAAAGCTGATTCATGTTGCTACACAGAATGCACAGAAATGCATTAAGCACTTTAGGATTCCACTGGATAAAGAGCTATACTGCAAATCTCATCAGTTAAATGTTTTTCAGGGCAGCTAAGGACAATATTTTTATGTGCAGACGTGATAATGCTGTAAATGCAGACAAATGACTGTAAAATCCCTGTAAGGCTTCAAGTACAACACTATTTCACAAGAAATCTTGGAAATCTTGAATGCCTCATGGCTTGAGCAATGAGGGGAAGTCAATGCAGATAATTTTTAACATACTGTACAATGCTTTGCACATTTTACCAAATCTGGATGAGTGAATGTCTATGCACAGCAGCTATAATACATTGCACAAATTTCAGGGCTGTGAGTTGATTGTTTGTTTGTGGCTGAGGAAAAGCCATGAGTAACTAAGCCACTATGTAGCTTTTCTGAAGTTCAGAATGCTTACTCTTACGGGAGTTGAGGATTTAACAGCCTGTTCCTAAAAGTTTTTTGGAAATTAGTAGAATAATTTTTATTAATTCACATATTACTTTTTTTTGTCTAAATAAAGGAATACAGATTTACCTATAAATAAATAGTCTCTTTATAAATAGTGTCACTTATTGTCGTGGGTTTACCAGCCCCCCCCC